>JAQZBX010027291.1:0-12114 GCA_029593785.1 Cabassous unicinctus
AATGGCTTTTTCTTACTACATATTCTCTTTGACTTTCTTGCAGCACTTTATATTATTGACCACTATTTCCTTATGACTCCACTTTGGCCTCATTACCTTGTTCTCTCCTCTTATCTCCTCTTACTTCTATAAGGACTATGGTTATTCCTGTGTGTCTCTCCATACTCACTCTTGTAATCTCATCCCTTCCCAGAACCATTAACAAATCACCTCTGGGAAGGTAACCCTTAAATTGAAGTCATTGCTTCTGACTTCTAGACTTCTCTACTTAGATCTCTGCATCTAGGTGGCATCTGAAGTACAAACCCAAAATCAAACTCACCTTATAACTGCCCCTTCTGTGAATGACACTAGACTGGAAACCCTCAAGTTATATAAATATATATTTTAAATTTTTTTTATTTCTCCCTTCCCCCTTATTTAAGCTCGCTGTCTCCTCTCCGTGTCTGTTCATTGTGTGCTCTCTGTGTCTGCTTGTCTTCTTTTTTTAGGAGGCACTGGGAACCGAACCTGGGACCTCCCATGTGGGAGGAAGGGACCCCATCACTTGAGCCACCTCCACTCTCTGCTTGTTGTACCTCTCATTGTGTTTCCTTTTTGTGTCTCTTCATTGTGTCATCTCATTGCATCATCTTGTCGCGTCAGTTCGCTGTCTTGCTCGTCTTCTTTAGGAGGCACTGGGAACCAAACCTGGGACCTCCCATGTGGTAGGCAGGTGCCCAACTGCTTGAGCCACATCCGATTCCCTCAAGTTATCTTTATTTATTTATTTATTTATTTATAAAGATTTATTTATTTATTTATTTATCCCCCCCTTGCTGCTTGTGCTTGCTGTGTCCATTCACTGTGTGTCTTCTCCGTGTCTGCTCATCTTCCCCTTGCTGTGAGGTCCCGCTGCATCAGCCCCTCGCGCCGTGCGGGCCAGCCTGCCCTCACAAGGAGACCCCGGGAAGCGAACCCGGGGCCTCCCATATGGTAAACGGGGGCTCTGTTGACTGAGCCACTCCCGCTTCCCTCGAGTTATCTTTGATTCCTTTTTCTTTCTACCGCCATTGATTTTCCCCTTGCAAAATCTTGCATCCTTCCTCTCTACTCCTATTATTATTACACTCGGGTTAGAATATTGTATTAACCTTGTAACTGTGTTTCAGCACATCATTTCTATCTTCCCCAATCCCTTCAAAACGAACCCCCTTCTGCTTCTATCAGAATAAAGCCCAAACTCCCTAGAATGGCATGCAAGGTCTCCTAGAATTAAAGCTAATTTTCCAGCCCTGTTTAAAGACAGTGCCTTGAAAAACGGAATAGGTTTAATGTATGTCTTAATTCCAAGGGCCTGTCACACTATTTGAAGTTTTTATTTTAAGCAAATGAACTATTTCCTGGAATTGCCTGTCTACTTATCTGTTTTCTTTGTTATCCCTCTACCTAGTGTCCTGGAATGATACATATGTACACACATTGTTCTGCCAAACTGTAATGACAATAAGGGACTAAATTATATATTGTATCCATCTCATAGCCCATATACTACCTACTAGAGTATCTTGTACATAGTAGGAGTTCAATAAATGTATCTTTTACATAGTAGGGGTCCAATAAATGTAAATTTAGTATTTTCTAAGAGGCCACCAGGTATGTGAAAACAGCAGTATACTGCATTATGGTATAAAAGTTCACAGAGTTTATGACCTACATTTATCCCATTCAAAATTCTTTCTGTGAGGCATTCTGAATAGCAAGCAACAAAGATTTAGAGAAAACCAGTGGGGCAAGATGGGAGTCTATTGCCCTTTGTACCATTAAAACACATAGGAATGCAGCAGCTTATAATATGCAGTATTTTGGATCAGTTTTTACAAATTATATTTATATAAACTTTGGAATGATTTATAATTATATTTTGACAGCTTTCTCTATCTGTGGGCCTTTTGCTTTTTTGTGCATATTTTATTTTGTTTCTTAGAAGAATACTTCTATTTATTATATCAAGTTCTAGTTTCATTTGGAGAACCATGTTATCTGTTGCCTTGAGAATCCCTAACATTTTTCCAAATATAATAATAATCTAATTTAGTATAGATGTGGATCTGGATCTGCAGATCTGTGTATTTTATGGAAATAAATACATAAAGCATAAAGCATTTTTAAAGGTGGTAAGGAGGAATTTGCAACATCCCTATAAGTCTTTTTTCTCTCCTAATTTTATCCTAGGAGTTTCTCGTTTACATTTATGATTCCAAAAGAGATCTGAAAAACACATTAGAATACTTTAAATAATTGTATCATCTTTTAGGTATCACAGTAACTTGGTTGGAGAAATCACTGCTGTGCATAAGAACCAGAATAGTACATAGTCACTTTGCTCTATCATCAAATATATCTGTCAAAGCCAGGCCTAGCTCACAGATGTTCCTATCGGTGTATTAAGTATCCATTTTAAACAGAAGCATACATTTTATCCTAGTCTAGGTATTTAATATTTTGAGTGCAATAATACTTGTAGATTTTTTTTTTTTTTTTTAACCGGGAGGTCCCGGGATTGAAGCCGGGTCCCTCCATATGGGAGACAGACGCCCAACCATTTGAGCCACATCTGTCCCCCGCTTGTAGATTTTTTTGTTTGCTTTTTGGTTAAATTAAATTAGAATCTTTGCCTCTGATTCACGGTCTGAAGATGAGGAAGGCTTCTCCCTCACTTTCCTTACCCTGTATGTCTTTTGGTGGAAGCACTGTATACCCGAGTGAGAATGACCTAAATAAAGTTTAAGGAGGGCAGGGAAAAGCGAGGAGAAACAAAGGATCTGATGCTCATACTGTGAGGGATCCTGAGGAAACTGATGTGGCATTGGAAGTAAGGATGGAAGGGGAGGGGATTAATAATTTTGAGGCCCTTTTATCTGAGCTAGTTTTCCTATGGACACCTGCTTTGACTTTTAGTGGTATCCATGAACCAATTTGGCATGTTATTTGTGTTTGTTGCTACTTATGACCAAAACGTTTGAACATTTTGTTTTTAAGGTGTATTTAAGAAGTCTGACGGCTGGGTTGGCTTAGGCTGCTGTGAACTGGCTATTGCTTCAGAGTGTCGACAAACTTGCAAGCAGGTAACACTGGGTAATCAGGCGCTTAAACAGAGTGGAGTGCAGTTTGAATTTTCGCTGTGTCTTGAGCCTTGTCTACCTCACAGCTTTAGAAAGGTGACCAACAAAAGTTGCAAATTTAGCCTTTCTTGCATAGACCATTTCCTTTTAGACTTGCTGCTTTTTCAGTTATGGCCACTGCTTGTAAGACCCTCAGCCTCTTTCATTCTTTCTTTATCTTTCTTTCCTTGTCTCTGCCACACAAATAAAGAATATTATAGGAATTGAGACCTTTTGTACTTTGCCTGTGGTCATGCTGAGTCAATGCTGAATGACTCCAAATGGTCCCTGTAAATTTAGGGTATGCCTGCACGAGAGTAGTTGACACAGTTGGCTTATTTTGTTTTTTCTTCTCTACTTCATCATGGTTTTACCCTGAGCATATTCCCATATCCCTTCTCTGCTCCTAAGGTGAGTGCAACTCTTACAGTGAGTTAAGACTTCTTTTGCTTTGATACATGTCTGGTCCAATTCAGATTAGGTCCCTTAGTTCTTTCTCACTGTGTATATTTGCATAGTGGTTCCTCAGAGTACTGTGGGAAAACTAGCCTCCTGGTTTCTCATACCCCAGGCAGTGGGAGTAGACTTAACTGGAAAATTAGAAATGAGTATTTAGATGGAACTGAAATTAGATGGACCAGACACCGCAGCTGGATAAAGCCTTCTTATTTTCTTCTTCTAGGAACTGGTCTCTGGACCAGGAGTATAGGCGGCATGGTATCACTTTCACATTCACACAGAACATTGTACTATATATTTCCTATATATCTTGAACAACATTCATAAGGCAACATAGCATAGCTATTTGCTGCTCTCCTCCAGGCATTGAGATGAAGCTGAGTTGCAGAGGATTTGAACTGTAATGGGTCTAAAGCAGCTGCCTGCACATTCTGCTTCTTGCCCTTTCCATCCTAAGTTACTTGGACCTACGTGATAGAACAAAAGGCAATGAATGGAATAAGGGCCCAGAGGCCCATGTCTCTGGAACTACATCGCTAAATGGCAACTGATGTCATATGGCCCCCTCTCAGCAGATTAGTTTTGGCTTGTTTTGTATAAAAAGTACATACTTAAATGTGATAAATAACTTGCTGACTGTTTCTCATCTGCAG
This sequence comes from Cabassous unicinctus, assembly GCA_029593785.1. Taxonomy (NCBI): domain Eukaryota; kingdom Metazoa; phylum Chordata; class Mammalia; order Cingulata; family Chlamyphoridae; genus Cabassous; species Cabassous unicinctus. The sequence goes on from JAQZBX010027291.1 coordinate 4,256, forward strand.
AGGGGATAATATCTTCTTCATAAACTTGATAAGAGAATTACATGAAAATAATTTTTGTTAATTGCCTGGGATAATACTATTTCCTTTTTCAGTTCCTCCCCCCATTACATTTTTCTGAATAAGTTCAGTATGAAAACTTAGAATATGAATGATTAAAGACAAAGCACAATATAAGTACCGTGGCAGAGCTTCACAAGAAAATTTGCTGCAGACTTGGATTCAGCTTAGAAAAAGAAAAAGAAGCCCTCTGATTTACATCTTCTTCAAAGCTGTGTTGTTTTTGAAATAACAAAAACACTGTGTTATTATGTGAGATTAAAGCCATAAAAGTTAACATGAAGCTGTAGAATATTGAGTAGGTCCTGGGGGTGAGTTTGTTTTAAAGAAATTGCATGAAATCTGTTTGTTATATTTTATAAACTTTTAAATATTTCATAATAAGATTTTCTTTGATGAAATAAAGAATATTGTACCAGCAATTAACATATACTTAGAGTAATTTTTGTTCTTTTTTTACCTGTGCTGAATAGCATGTGTAATAAATTAATGGAGAAATTTGTTGGCTTTTAGGCATCTTCAAAGAATGATATTTCCAAAGTTTGCAGAAAAGAATATGAGGTATGCATTTTATTAAACCAGTTTGGATAGACTATTTGAATGTTATCAGAATTGATAAAGTCACTTAAATATTAAAAATGAATTCATTCTTACACAAGTTGCCTTTTACCTTATAAAAAAATTTAGCCCTAACAAAACTGTCATTTACTTTAATTTGAAATATTATCACTTTAATTCATTTTTGTTGAAATTAAGCATTAATTTTAAATAAATGCCTAAATATCATATGGAGAGGATTTAACTTATAATGTTTTCATAACAAACAACTTGGTTGGTACCCAAGGTTGTGAGATAAAGTTTTTCTTAGGTTCCATATCCTCTTTTGCCACCCTTTCCTACTCCTTGTCCCATCCAGATGTTCATTTTTATAAACTGCCTCTATCTTGGAAAAAAGTAATCAAAGAAACAAATCATGCTTCTAGAATGATTAGCTTCAAACTTTCCTGGTGTATTGCATTTGGAAAAAAATGCTGAATTACAAAGGCTTGTTAAATCTGAAGGGCTCTTTTCTCCTAATGGGGAGATTTCAGGCACTGTGGGATCTAGGTGGGGAAAATATTAATATAGGGCAAGGCTAAAGGAGATATTTTTTACCATGGAAAATACTTGCAGAAGATTGTCCCTGATGTGAAAAAGCTCATCACTGGGACTACTTTATTTAACGAATTCCATTATTAAATGGAGCAATATTATTTTTTTCATAGTATAAGGCCATGTAATTAAGGATACTTAAGGGCATATGCCTCATTCATCATTATTAAATATAAACATTGGCATTCCTATTCCTCCTAATCTGTGTTCTCTTCAAGAAGAAAGATAGCACTCTCTTAACTGCTTCTAGATTATAGTTCTGAATTTTTTTCCTTTCCCAAAGCCTGTAATTATATTTCTTGATTAACATTTTTAAACTAGAGAGTCTTATTTATCTTTTGTCCCTTTGTACTGTTTGCTAAGTTATATCTGTTCCTCTGAAAACAAATTTTCAAATTAACTGCAACTCTCTTCTGTTCTTATTGAAAGGAACCTTGCTACAAAGAAGTAAAAGATCTTTCTTTTTTTTCTTTTCCCTCTACCTTTGAAATGACCAGTTTTAGTTTCTCTTGAATAGAGTGGCTAACTGATAATTCCTTCTTTTCTCCCACATGATGTCTGATACTGTCCATCTCCTGTAGCCTGTCTTCCATTATTTTAGTGTGCTTCCTTCTCTTGTCTGGATTTCCGCATTGCCCTAGGAAGTCTGCCAGTATGTGTTGATGAAGGACGGGACAGGAAAGGTAAGAGAGACAAACACTGTCCTATGATAGAAACACTAAGAGTAGTTTACTCTTAGTTTCCCAGTCTGTCCTCCCTTATTTGGTTTAAGATTAAGCAACCGTATTCCAAATATCTACATGCCATGAGGGTTCTTTTATTTTTATATTAAAAACTGACCCCACAAATTACTCAAGATAATTGAAGACTCAGTTTGATTTCCTCTGTTATTAGCAATAAAAAGAGATGCAAGAACACTTTAATGTAGAGAGGGTTCTACATTTTAAACCTCCAATATGAGTCACTGTCATGTTTACTGAAGTCTAGTATAGAAATAATGGCTATTTGTTAGAAGGTGAATTGGGTAAGTTTGGTGTGATGCAACGTATTTTAACTGGTTTGATAGAATAATGAGAATAATTTGGAGAACAGCATGAGAATAATTTGGAGAACTAGACTTTCAGCACTTTTTCTTTCACACTGGAGGAGTAGTCCCTGGGTTGAACATCTAGGCATGTAAGCCATTCCTTTAGGCTTACAATTTATTTAAATGAATGAATTTTTAAGTATTTAATGCCATTTAAGATTCTGCTTTGTTCTAGCCAAACTAAGATAAACCAGGTAAATATAAAACATTGGTGCATCTTATTTTCTAGAGTCTGGTTTCTTAAGCAGATCAACAAATATTTGTTAAATACTTAGAGGCACTTTTATATATTAGAGCACACACTTTGGAGTCAGACCTAGGCTAGAATTCTGATTAAGCCATTTAAAGCTTAGCTTCAAATACTAAAGAATTGTATTTAATGGAGCCAAGATAATTAAAACATATTCTGCACACACAAGGGCTCAGAAATCAGAAAGCAGAGAGAGCATGTTGGGAGTTACCAGGGAAAACTTTGCAAAAAGAAAGAGACCTGAAAATATTGGTAGGATTTGGGTAATAAAACTATGGATCATAGACATGTTAGCAGAAATGCACATGGTTTATACAGGGGGCAAAGAGAAGACAGGCCTATTTTGGGCTGAGAATCTGCTTGGCTAGGCAAAGTAGGACCAGATCTGAGAAAGATTACATTTTAAGGCTCAGCTTATTATTAAATAGAGGGAGATGATGAAGTTTCTCTAATAGGAGACTAACATAACAAACAACAAATTGAATATTTTAGAAAGCTTAAACTCTTAGTTATTTACAAGCTAGATTTTAGCTACCCAAAGCCCTTTTACTTGGTAAATAGAGGTAAGGCCTGAACTAGGATGACAGCAACAGAATTGAGTATTCAAGAATAAATCAGAAGTATCAGTGGTACATAGGTGCTCATTATATTCTTTTTAGTGCTTTTATGAATATGTGAAATATTTTATAATAAAAGTTGCTAGCTATATAAAAAGGATAAATCAAAATAAATAAGGCAGAATCCATCAACAGGATTTATTATGATGGACTGAATATAGGGAATGATGTTCAGGATTTTATAAAAAAAGGAAGATACTATTTAAAATTTCTCTTTCAGACAGTAGGGCAGACTTGGTACCTATATACCAACCCTGCTGATAAAACCAATTTAAAATGCTGGGTTAATTTGCTGAAAAGACTATGAAGAATTCTCGGGCCAAAAACTAAGTGAAGGCAAGAGTCCAGAGAATTAAGCAGAACATGGGAGAAGGCATTAGCCTTGAGGGCATTTGTTGAATCACTACTCATAAGTTTGTATCTCTCTCCAAAGTCAGGAGAGAAATCCTAGGTCCTAATGGAAGGTGGAAAATCTAATTAAAGTCCCTCCTTTTCCTACCAATAACTTTGAGATCCCAATGATACTATACCCTCAGTATTAGGGAGATCAAGAAATAAACTCATCTCCTCCCTCTCCAGGGGACTGCAAAAAAAATTGCTTCTTTCAAATCTTAATGTTGTTTCCAAGGAGAATTCATAACTTTAAGCTGGTCTTCACTTGAGTTTGCAGCCCAAATTCATCCTGAGTGAATATTCACCTCAAGGTGAGAATTTATTTGCAGTAGTTCTGAAATGATAGTGACTCTCAGGTACCTGAGGAAGATACACATATCTTGCTACATATATCTTCTCTGGAGGAACCAACTTTCATTCCAGGCCTCTCAGGATTTTCACAGATGAAGTTCTAAGGAAAATATGCAGCTTGCAGTAAAGAAATAAGAAAATTCACCAGAAAACAAGGTTCATCAAACAACAGCCAGCAGAAATGATGGGGAACAGAATCAAATCTGAAAATGCTCCAGATATTGAAATCATCAGATGTGAAGTATAAAATGTTTAATATGCTTAAGAAATAAAATAAATCTTGAAAATATGAATAAAAAGCAAGTATATTTGAAAAAGAACCAAAGAGAATTTAAAGAAAAGTATAATAATTGAAATAAAAACACAATGAATGGTTGTTATAGCAGATTAGATACTGTGAAAAGAGTTAGCAAACTGGAAGAGAGAAATGAAGAAATGTATGGAAAATTATATGGAAAAGCAGCACAAAGGGAAATGAGGCTGAAAGAGAGTTATGAGACATGGAGGATAAACTAAGAGTCTTCTAATTGGAGTACTAGAAGAAGAAAAAAGTATGGGACTGAGGCAGTTTTTAAAGAAGCCCAACAAGTTCCCAGCAGGAAAAAAAGTCCACATGTTGTAGACATATCATAGCCAAAGATCTTAAAAGCAGTCAGAAAAAAGATACTACCTTCGAAGGAGTAACCATCAGCAGTTGAGTTCTAATAGCAACAGAGGAAGCCAGAAGACAATAGAATATTATCTAAACTGTACTGAAAGAAAATAATTATCAGCCTAGAATTCTATACCCAGCAAAAATATTTTTCAAGAAAGGGGGCAAAGTTAAAATATTTCCAGACAGCAAAACCAGAATTGCTATTACTGGACCCTTTTTAGAGGTCCTTCTCTAAAGGAAGTTCTAAAAGATCTGCTTCTGTCAGAAAGTCATTTGAGATGCAAAAGGGAATGATGAAAAAATAGAATGTAGATACATTAGAACACACAGATTGTATAAAACAATAACGTTTTATTGGGATAAAAAAAGGTAGAATTAAAATATACAGCAACCATAGCATATCTTTTGGGAGAGGGGTTTGAAATAGTCTAAGGTTTAAAAATAAAAGGAAATTGTTTGAAGCATATTGAGTGTTAGGTCTTTTTAAATCTAAAGACCCATATCACAGAGGTGATTAGATATGCAGTACCAAAGGTGAGGAGAGAAATGCCCCAAATCAACCTTGAAAAGACCCTTGGACCTTGAGACTGAATGAAAATTCAATGAAGGACAAAGGGTAGAGATAAAGAGTAGAGAGCTGAGTTTTGAAAATTTCTTTCTCAGGAATTTGGAAGAGGAGCCAGATACTGGTGAAATTTCAGTAGGAGGACCCCTATCTGTGTTCAAAATGGAAGGAGATGTTCCAAGAAAACGAGAACTTCTGTCGCTGGAAATGTTCAAGCAAAGGCTAACTGGATTCACATATTGTGGAGGGGATTTCTTCATCAGACAGGAGATTTGATTGATGAATCCTTCCAACTACAATTGTTTTATTCTGGCCTGTACTTGAGAAAGGGTACTTTCTTCAGTTCTTAAGAGTACTTCTTTCAGAATCAACACTTGTTTGGTTGAGGGTCACCAATCCCTGGTCTCTAGAGCTACTGAAATCAACAAGTGGTTTGGTAACTCCTGCATGGTCATGTCAAGTATATTCTATGCTCAGTTCTAGTTTTTATAGGCATTTTACCAGGCTCAGTCCTTGGCCAACCTAGAAGTACTGATCATGCTAGATGGGGCTCATGAATGTATAATGGTAGAACTAGGGATGATATTCAGAATAGTCAACAGCTGGAACAACAGAAGCACCAACGATCTGAATAGATGCTGGCTGTAAACTCTTCATTTGTACAGCCCATACTAGTACACAGTGGCTGACTAAACTAAAAACTAACTCATGAAGTTCTAAGGAAAATAAACAGTTTGCAGTAAAGAAATGAGAAAATTTACCAAAATGTTGACTGGAACATTTTCTTCTAGTTACCAAAATGGTGTTCTGTTTTGGTTTTTTAAATGATTGTTTATAGTAATTTTCCTTCTTAAATGTCAGAATAAGCATCATTGAGGATTGTGAATTTTTGGAGAACTGGCAGTGGCTATAAAGCAGGGGTTCTTACCCTTTTTTGTTCCACGGACCCCTTTGCCAGTCAGGTGAAAACCACAGAGCCCTTACCAAGTCCACACTATACTATGTATTACTTAATAAATATATCACACCTGCACCAACACGTCCCCACGAGAATAATGTTTTTTTTTCCATTTCAATTCAAGCTGGTGGACCCCTTTTTAAGAACCCCTGCTGTAAAGTGATGAGAGAAATTTTAATTTGCGCTTGATAAATCCATTTCATACCTTTTAAGGCCAGACCTTACCTGCCATTCTTTTAACATTATGGCCATAAATACCTTTCCATTTGTCACATGAGCCACTAAATTACAGTGCTACAAATTTGTCACCAGACTTTTACATTTTTACTTGTTTCTTCTTTCTTTCACAGATCTTTCTCTAGGCTTTCCTTTATATTCTTTTCAGAAATGTTATTCTCATGTCCCTCCTTTATTTGCTAGCTTTCTTCAGTCCCGTTATTTGATGCCATTTCATTAAGGAAGGTGAGAAATTATGAAAGAAAGTCAGTAGGAGATATTTTTGTGAGGACTTTTTTTTTTTTTTTTTTTTTTTTTTTAACTTAAGGCAGTTAAGTTTTAAAGTAAACAGTTGTTAACACTCAACTAAAATATTGTTGTGCCATGGGGTTTTGGTTCTGTGAGAATGCTAAGATAAAAATAAAACTCTGGATATTAAAAAGAGGCTTAAAGAACCACAGAAACAAAAATGGTCAGCTTTGAGTCCCAGGCACAATTACTATCAGCACCATCTTGTCAACAGATAGCTAAGTGAATTAAATTTTGTTTATTTTTTTAATATTCACATGGTTCAAAATTCAAAATGGTATACCATAAAATGTCTCTTTCCCACCCCTTATACCCCAGACACTCAGTTCTAAAGTTACCAGAGTTATTTTTGCATATAAGAGTACAAATGTATAGATAGTCTCCCTCTCCTCCCTGTACACAAATGCTAACTTATCATATTCTTTGTTCTGCCCCTGGGTGACAGGTTTTTGTGCATATTTATGTATGTTACCCAGGCTGTACAGTGTATCCTCAGGAAATGTCAAAATAAAAAGTTTTGCTTTAAAGATATTTATTGATTGATTTTATTTTGTTTTATTTTCTTTCAAGTTAACCTTGATTCTAGATTTACAACCAGAAGCATAAAGAAAAAGTAGTGAAAAATTAGCCTAATTTAGAGATAAGAGGGGAGGGGTGTTAGGACCAAGAGGATTCTCTGGACAACTGGTGGCCTTCTAAGCTGCCATGTGATTGGATCTGTGCTGCACTGGTTCTAACAGAGGAGACCATCTTGTATGGCAGACAACAACCTAGGCTGTAGACAGCTGTATTGTGCCTTACTCAGGAAGCTTCTGGGGTTTTTAGCCAAAAGAATCATGTGATACTTGGCCCCAGTGAAGCCTTCAGAACCTAAATGTAAAACTTCTTTCTGTTAAGATTCTTAGGAAACTTAGAGAAGTTCAAGATAAAGTAAATAGAAGACTGGGAAGCTTTGTAAATGGCAAAATGCTATACAGGTGTACAGTATCAGAATAGATTTGAGCCGTTACCTGCAGCTGATGAGCTCCAAAAAGAGCGAAACCTACTAGGTCCTGCAGTACTGGCTTAAGACTGTATTAAACCTTGATTATGTTCCACTTGCATGTCGTTTTGCTTTGTTATGTTTTGTATTGTGCTTTGAGGAGGGGTGTGACTCCCATTTAATCTTGCTGCTGCTGTATTTCCTCTCCAGTCCTTTCTGTTCAGAGGTCACCTGAATGATCATCCCAAAAGGGAAATCTGATCAGGT
>JAQZBX010027291.1:12214-28557 GCA_029593785.1 Cabassous unicinctus
CCTCCCTCCCTCCCTTCATTTTCTTTCTTTTTTTCTTTCTTTCTTTCTTTCTTTTCTTTTTTCTCACTAGCATTTTGAATCAACCAAACTGGATTGTTACTTTCCCTACCTCTCCTTTCCTCCACCCCACCCTTACACCCCTGTGCACCCTCACCCCAACTCCCATCCCCAAGTAAAAATGTACCATTTTTCTTCTTATCTTTGCTTGGTTGTAACAGTATGTACTCCCAGACACATAAACTAAAAGCGTAAGAGATACTGTTTACTTTTTCCTCTTCCTCACTACCTCCCACAGATAACTGGCTACTAACTTCTAAAGATTTTGCCTCCTATATATGTCTTACATCAGTCTGTTTTCTAGATCCTCAGTTACTGCCTTAGCTCAGGCCCTTATACCACTTTTCTGGACTATTGGAATAGCTGTCCAATTAGTTTTCCTGTCTTTAATTTCTCCTCCCAACTAGTTACCCACACTTGGCTCAGAGTGATCTCTTTAAAGGCCAAATCTGATCAGATCACTCACTTCTTTAAAACCCTTCAGTGGCTCCCCTATAAGATGCAGTTCATGTTCTTCAACCTGGTATACCAAACTTTCTTCAATCTGGCCTCTGACTCTTCCCTCCTTCAAATACTTCAGTATCATGCTAATTGTAACTTCCCATGTCATTTTATTTGTTGGTTGAGTTTGAACAAGTGTTTGGTTCTACCTGGAATTCCCTTTTCCTGAATCTGTCCTATCACACCCCCCATCTAGTATGCTGGAGCCTGTTCCTACCAGCTAGGGAGAATTGATTGTTAAATAGTCAGGAATCTTGCAAACTATTTTTTAACTTGAAATCAACTATGGTAGGAATTTTTTTTTTTTTTAAGATTTATTTATTTTTATTTATTTCTCTCCTCCCTCTCATTGTTTTGTGCTCGCTGTCTGCTTGTCTTCTTTTTAGAAGGCACTGGGAACTGACCTGGGGCCTCCCATGTGGGAGGATGGTGCCCAATCACTTGAGCCACCTGTTCTCCCACAGTGGGAATATTTACGCTATGAACATCAGCAGATCTACAATTAGGGCCCCCTCCCTCCAAAAACTGGTCCCAGCTCACTATTAAATTTATCCAACTGGCAATTTTTGCCTCAAACTCTGGCTTAGGTGGTACCTCTTTGAAACCTTTCCTGCCCATCCTTCTTCCCTCCACATACATAAAATTGATTGCTACCTCTAAACCCTTACATCTTTACATGCTTTATTATAGCACTTGTCACCCTATAGTGTAATTATTTATTTACATATATCTTTTTAATACTAAACTGAATTACTTCACATTCATTCACACAGCATTCATTGAATTGACACATACTAAATTGATACACTTAATATGTACCAGGCATTATTCTCAGGGTATAAAGATGTCTGCAAGAAACTCATAGTCTAGTCCATGAGAAGAGAGAAATTAAAATAGTCCATTATAATCCAGTTGAGACAAGTGCAGTGCTAGAAGTCTATACATGACACTGTAGGAACTTGGAGGAAAAAAAAACATGCCTAGGGTAATGGGAAGTGTTCACAGAGCAGGTAAGACTAAAAGGATGAGCAAGAATTTATTACCTATGGGTAGGTGCTAAAGTCAGTCGTTTTATGGAATTTTGTTATAGAAATTTTTTCCACTCTGGGAAGCTGAATTATGCAATGTCTTTTGTCTCAAAGCAAATAGTTTTATGTAGAAACCTTGAGCAAATGTCTTTGAATTAGGCATTCTTCAAATGAGTAGAGAATGTACTATGCATTTATTCAGCAAATACTTGAGTACTGTATCAGCTATCGATTGTCACAGTAATGTTGTGTAGCAAACTATCCTAAAACACTATAGCCTAAATCAATAAGTTTTTGCTCCTGAATCCATGGTTCAGCTGGGCATTTCTGATCTGGGCTGGGCTTAGCTGATTCTGACTCGGCTCACTCATGTATCTGTAATCAGCTGGCAGGTCAGCTGGGGGCTGTCTGGTTTAGGATGCCCTTGGCTAAGTCAGCTTAGCCCTCCTTCATGTGTTTCTTTCTCCCATTTCTCTAGCAGGCTAGCCAGGCATGTTCCCATGGTGGTGACAGGGGTCCAAGAGAGTAAGTAGAAACTTGTAGGTAATTATTCAGGTCTGTGCTTGCTTCAAGCTTGCTCCTGTCCAATTAGCCAAGCAAGTTACATATTGAAGTCCAGTGTTAGTGTGAGAAAAAATTACCAAAGGCATAGATACAGAGAGATGTGAAAATTGGGGCCATTACTGCGGTCGATCTTCTACAAGCACATACTCCGTGCCAGGCTCTGTTCTAGACCCACATTACTCTGTAGGGGTTACTTGCCAGTAAATTTGCTTCCAGCTCATTGGCTGTTCTGTGATAATAATAAACTCCTCTGAGCAGGCTAGACCTATTAATCTTATAACAATTTTGTGTTTTCATTTTTATCCAACTATTTGAAATTATATTTATCATTTGGGAAGCTGAAGAAATTGAAAGGTCACTTGTTTAGTGATACCCATGTCATGATATTAATCTCCTTTAAATATTCTAGTCACTTATATTTTTTGCCAGCCATGGTCTCCACAACAAGGAAAAAACACCTTGTAGATGTTTAAGTTATTTAACCTTTCCATCTTAATATTTGATAAGCTAGATTCCTTGTATGAAATACAAAACAGAGAAATTTAAATCCGTTTGTGAAATGCAAGCATTTTTATTTATTGAGGCGTTAGGAACAGAGTAGCTCCTTTGCTTTCAACTCATAGCCTTGGGAATAGAAAGCATTAAATAACAGTTCATAAAATGTGCTCCTTTTGGTCTTTGTCCAGAAGTGACTAAAATGTCCAAAATTCATGTCTCTTATTTTTAACAAGATTCTTATGATCAGTGTAATTTTCATTGTTCTCATCGTTGGTGAGAATAGGAGAGGAAGTTGAAGTGGCCAGTAGTTTAAAGGCAGTGGAAAGAGAATTGAGGCAGGTGAAGAAATGTTAGAAAGGGGTCACTGAAGGGGAAAAGTGGGTTGTTGGGGCAGAAAGTAAATCAGAGCTGGCTTCCAGGCTAGGGGTTTGGATCAGCAGAGTCCATGTCCCATGTATGTCTAAATGGCTCTTTTCCCTAAAAGGAAGATTAGTGTGGCTTAAAGGATCACAGAGGATACCCTCAATGTTGATTTCACATATTTCTTAGTTTTTCTGCGAGGTTTGCCCATAGGATACCTGCTCCCAACACTAGATGGAAGGGTGTGTTGTAGTTCTGTAAACAAAATTGGTTAATGAAAGCAGCTACCTGAGGAATGATTTCAGGATCAAATGTTTTTTAAGGAAAATAAAATTAACCTAAAGAAAATTATTTTTTTTCACAATTTGAGGTGCTGATTTTAAACATAGGAGAGTGTCTTTTCAAACATTACTCTTTGGACATCATTTTAACCTTGTATTGGCTGCATTCAGAAAAATAATTCAAACTATTCTTACAGCATAGTATCATGGAAAGAGCACTGGTGGAGCAGTCTGGGTACTACCCTTGGCTCTGCCCTTTATTCACTCTATGTCTGTCTCTCCAGCTGGATGGCAAGGGCTTTGGGATTAGAAGATCTCTTGGGGCCCTGTCAACTCCAGTACACTGATGTGTTCTTTGGGTTTCTGAGGTTGTGGTAGATCCTCACTTTTCACCTTGATAGCACTGTGATTTTGATCTATTTTAAAGATAAGTGGAGTGAGAGAGGTGTTAAATGGAGGCATATTGGATATGGGATTGGTAAGCAGAAGGTTAAAAGAAGTTCCATACAATTTGAATGTAAACTCAATTACCTTCTGCTTTTGCTACCAGATGACAGAAGTTTGAAGGTCTTGAGAGATGACTTTAGCTAAGACCACAAGATTAACTGTCTTAAGAATAAAGAAATATGTGTTAGTGCTGTAATTCATTGTGTGTGTATCTTTAGCCCTATCAAATAAACTAATCAGTAGTACTTTAATCAGTGAAAAGGGGTGGTTGCCAATAGTCACGTAGGAATCTTTCCTCAAAGAGGGGGGATATATCAGAGTCTATGAAATTATTATGGGTGTAAAGTAAGCAGCAGAGAATTGATTGACCAGTATACTAATATGAAGGACCATTCTTTTCTACGTTACAAGGATAACAGATAAGATAGAGATGTAAAATGGTATTTATTAACACTAGAGGTGCTGCCATGTGAAAACACAAATGTTTTTAGGTCAATAAAGTAGGGTCAATCCATGTATGAAGGTCTATCAATGAACATTAAGAGAAATGAGAGATGCTTGGAGAACATCTCTGAACTTTGGATGTGCATCAAGAGAGTAGCTGTGCCCTTCTTTTAATCAGGGGTTGGCAAACTTTCTCTAAAGGGCTAAATAGCAAATATTTTAGGCTTACAGGCCATATGGTCTCTTGTCTACTCAATTCTGCCATTTTAGTGTGAAAGTGGCCATATATAATAGCTGAGCAAATGGATGTGGCTGGGTTTCAATAAGACTTTATAAAAACAGATTGTGGGCAAGATTTTGCCTGTATGCCGTAGTTTGCCAACCTCTGTGAGTGAAAGCTAGGGTTAAATAAGTATTTTCCCTTTCTAGGCCTCAGCCTCTGCCTTCTGTCAAATAAGGAAGTTGGATTAGATGATCTCTCACCTTTCTCAGGTTTTGTGTCCCTTAGTACCTCTCTCAGAAGCTAAGTGACGCACAAGGCTGACCAGAGTAGCTTTTCTTTTATTTGTAAGGTCAAATGTCAAAAATCCAGCTTGAACAAATTTTTAAGTCTCTAGAGCAGGGTTTCTCAACCTTGATGCTGTTGACATTTTGGCTGGATAAACCTTTGTTATGGAAGACTGTCCTATGCATTGTAGGATATTTAGCAGCACCCCTGGCCTCTACCCACTAGATGCCAGTAGTATCCCCCTCCCAAGTATGACAACCAAAAATGTCTCCAGACATTGCCAAATCACCCTGATTGAGAGCCCCTGTTCTAGACTTGAATAGTAACTGGAAGAATACCAAAAATGGAAATCAGTTCATGCAACCCAGGATGGCCACCAAGGTAACAAAAACATTTCTTTAGGTACAAGGTCAAAAAAGCCCAAACCAAAAGGAGCAACAGTTTATTAGAAAAAGAACAATGACAATTGTATTCACCCAAAGTAGATTGCTTCTTAATATTGATTCAGACCATTTTATGGAAATTGTTCCTGAGCCCAGTGAACCCAAATAGAGCGTCAACTATAATGGGTAGCTGAAACGTCAAAATAAAACATGGAAGCATGGATGAAGAAAAATATAAAAAGTCAGCAAGATCATTATTAAAGAACACAAAGAACATATACTTTTTTTGCTGCTCTTACATTGCTTGATGAGACCTCCAGAAGAAATAGAATTCATACTAGGTGAATTCATTAGGTCTTATCTATGAGGCTTGGTATTTTCTGTTTTATTTTGTTTTGCTTTAAATGGATAAGTCAAGTGTGGATTATTCCTACAATGGAATATTATTTGGTGGAGAAAATGAATGCAGTACAGCTTGACACAATTACATAGATGGATCTTTGAAGCTAGGTTTTAAATGTAGATAAAGCTGATCCTAACAAGTCTAGATCACATACTCTGCTTATGATTCAACTACAATTAAAAGCCATTTTTCATCTCTGTTCAACAATAAGGATGCTCTTGATTTCCATTCACCTTTTATTTATGTCCATATTTAAGAATTCATTCTCTTTAGTTGTGATATTAGAATTTTTTTTTTTAAGTAGGTACTGGGGATTGAACCTGGGACCTCAGACATGCAAAGCAGGCTCTCAGTTACTGAGCCACACCCACTCCACAGCAAGTGATATTAATCGTAGATAATAAGCCCTGAATATTTAAATGGCTGTGTAGAAGGAGTTTTTTGTTTATGTCCTGTTTTGCCTCTTGTTTTCTCTTATTTTCTTTACAATGACTTTAAGATAGTGTGGTGTTTTCTAAACAGTGATTTAAGAGCTCTGGAAAGACAGATTTTCGTCCCAGGCTCTGCCTTTCACTTGCTCTGCAACCTAGGGGGAGGTTCTTTCCCCTGCTGAGGACATGTTTTTTTTGTCTAAAATGGCCCGGGAAAGTCCCTGACCCTGGTCCCAAGCTGGCTGGTTATATAAGAACCATTTTTGAAGCCTTGTTTAACATTCAGATTTCCGTGCTCATGGCCATATTTGAGAATAATTTGAGATGATCTCTAAGATCCTTTCAACTCCAAAATGCAGTGCTTATATGAAATATATATTTCCGTAAATATGCCCTTCATTAGACTGTTTTCTGGGAGACTTTTAATATCCTGCAAGACATAATTGAAATCAATACATTGTAGCTTCCCCAGCTTTTACATATGCTTGGTTTGCTATGACGTGGTTTAGTTTCTGGTTTGGGGTGAAAATCCTGATCTCCAATATGTGTTAGAAGATGGCTTCCCTTTTTACCAGGATTGCCGTGTCATACTTTGTTTTCAGTCTTAAATTTAGAGAAAAATAAAATAGTTTGGTATCCTGATTTCCATGTAACCATAAAATGGAATAAAATTAGAAAATCTGGTTGTTAATTTCTGTGTTTGTTTTTCTTTAATTTACAGAATGCTCTTTTCAGTTGCATTAACAGAAATGAAAGTAAGTATATTGTCAATGGTTATACAGTCCAAAGAGCAAAATCGTTTATAGAACATGATTTAGCTATCTTAAATATTACCAGGATCCTGGCATTATAACTTAGGCTGTTAGGAAGCCATCTGAATGAATGCGCATAGTAAGATTCTGATAGGCTCTTTCCTTTGGGGTTGAAGTTCAGGCCATTCATGTATTATAACAATTCCCATGTCCTCATTGCAGATCTACAAAGCAGTTATTAGAGCTAGATATGCTAAAGGAAGATCATGCCCCACTTGAATAAACAGGATTTCTTTCAGAAGTTAAGCATTATACCCACATTATAACGTAGCATTTGCTGAGGGTTGCCTCTCAGTTCATTCAGCAGACATTCATTGAGTGCTTGCTCTGTGCCCTGCAGATAGAGTTCTGTGGGGAACACGACCTGTATACAAAGAACTCTAGTACCTGGTAAGAAATGGGATAGTGTCCCTGATAAAGTGCTGAGGGAGTTCAGAGGAAGGAGGGATCATATTCTACAGGGGTGCTTAGAAGTGACTTCATGGAGTTGGTAGCTGAGCTGGGCCTTGAAGGATGGATAAGGTATGACAGTAGAGAGTAGAGGAAGGGCATTCTGGGTGAAAGGAATAGTGAGAGCAGTTAGAGATGGGAAAACACATGTAAGGAACAAAGAGTTGTTTAGATCACCTTGGCAGTGGGAGATAGCAAAGGATAGTAAGAAACACTAACTGTCTGTACTTTAATCTTCAACCGTTTTTAACCGGGGCTTAGTTCAGGATTTCCCGGATGGTTTCTGGCACCTAATCTTATGTCCTCCCACACTGGTGTGGAAGCCAGCCTGATGGGGGAGCTGAAGATAAGCATCCTTGTCCTATTCCCACTTTCTCTTTTGTCCTCAGCATTCCCCCACAACCACCCCCAGTTTTCCCTCATGAAGGTTTACAGTGATAAAGGTAGCCATTAAGAATTGTTCTTTGTAATGATGAAAGTAAATTCCTCACTAATGGGCACAGTAAGTTTGGTAGTAATTACAAGTCAAAAACTTAGGTGACACAATAAGTATGACATAGTCTCCTGATCCAGGAAATTGAGGCCTCTCCTGCATCACTTCAGTCCCAGTTTAGTTAATTCGTATATGATTATCATTATCATTATTTCTGGAAGTCACAGGATATCTCTGCTCATCGGTCTGTGGAATTCACCAGAAACTTGATTCTGGTTCTTCCATATCCATCTCTAGTAATTATCAAGGATTTCCTACCTGCCTTCCTCTTATCTTTTTCCAGCCATACCTTTCACTCTGGCTCCCTTCAGCCTCCCACAGACCCTCGGCCCCTCCTCTAAGGATCTCTTGCTCTTCTCCATTATAAATCCTACATCCATACCCCCGGCTACTCATTCAGTTCTCCCCATGTACCTAAAATTGTCCTCCATTAATTTTTCAAATACATAAATCCAGAGTCATATTTATTTCAAATGTGGGTTTTACTTTTCAGTATTGAAGCTGGTCATATTTTGAAAATGTGAGGTGAAGATTGTCTCAATTTGTGCATATTCTTAGAGATGTTCAAGACTTTTGTTTCAAGATATACAGCTATGTAATTGTCAAATTTATGAAATGAGTCTAATATCTCTTAGTTTTTACTGGTCCTGTTTTATAAATGTGAGGCATTTGGGGGTTTGTTTTATATTGTTTTTGCTTTTAATAAACCTCTTTAAATCCATTGTAGAAAGAAACTGGGTTCAGTGGTTCTCAATATGGGCACTATTGGCATTTTGGTAGACAGGTTTTGGTTGTGTGGGACTGTCCGTGCATTGCAGGACATTAAGCAGCCCTGACTCCCATGTACTAAATGCCAGCAGTAGTCAGTCCTCAAGCCATCATGACAACCAGAAATACTTCCATGCAGGCAAACTCTCCCAAGGGGTGGTACTGCTCCCAGTTGAGAACCACTGGACTATAGACTGTAAATTGACAGTCAGCACCTGACTGTCTCCCCATTGCTCTGCCTACAGTAGTGCTGATGTTAGTGCTTGTCTTCTGTGGCATGGTCTTATTTCTCAGATTCGGAAAGACACATACTGTTCCATCGTTATGATGATTTAATGTTAACAAAGAACTGTTCCCATTTCAATGCCATCTTTTTCTCCCCCATAGTGGGCTCAGTTTGTTGCAGTTATGCAGGTCATCACACAAACTGCCGAGAATACTGTCAAGCCATTTTTCGAACAGACTCTTCTCCTGGTCCATCTCAGATCAAAGCAGTGGAAAATTATTGTGCCTCTATTAGTCCACAATTAATACACTGTGTGAACAATTATACCCAATCTTATCCAATGAGGAACCCAACAGATAGTAAGTAAAAGGGACATAGTCCTTTCGTTTCTGTCTTTTGGTGAAATAGTTTGTCAAAAGAAAGTGGTTTGTTCTTGTAGATATCTACAGTCTGGGTCACTTGGGAAACACCATTCTTCCTTTAATGTTTAGATTTGGCAGATTTGACATTATTGTCACAGAGATAAAAGATTTCAAGAAAGACTGGGGCTGTTCAGGGTGTGAGGAAAGAACCACTCTTTTCTGAAGGTGGGAGAGTTGATTGGTATGGGTTTTTTGGAGGGAAGTTGGGAAATGACCATTAAAATTTAAAATAAGCGTACCTTTTGATTTAGTAATTCCATTTCTCAGAATTTTTCCAGCAAGAAGACTCACCAAACAAGTTTGCAAAGCATAAATTGTATACCTGCCTATAAAGGATGTTCGCTACAATATTGTTGGCAATAGAGAAAAATTAGAAATAATGTAAACTTCCATCAATAGGGTATTAATTAAAATTGATTAAGTAAATTATGATGTATCTATATAATAACCCTAAATCACCAATGAAAAAAAGAAGTATGTTTACATAGAAGGAAGTTCAAGATATATTATTAAGGAAAAAAAGCAAGTTGCAGAACTAAGTATATAGCTTGATACATTTTTAGTTATCTACCTATTTGTTCCACATTAAAATTTTCTGTAATGTTTGAATTTTTATCATTGAGCAGTTATTACTTTTGTAATAAAAATGTCATAAAAATGAGAAGAGCACCTGATACTTTCTTAAATCAGGGCCTCCTAATAAACCTGTACCTTATGGGGCTTCAAAATCTTAGCTTTGTAGGTCCTGGAATCCATTTTCTTCATCTAGAGGCGATCAGACTTTAAAGAACTAATTAATCAGACTTACAAAAAAACTGATTTATAAGCCAGGAGCTAATGTTTTGATTTACTCTGGGATACTGAGTGACTTGTTTTTATGAACTCAAAAGATAGCAGTGTTGTGTGCCTTATTTGGCCACCATCTAAGCCAGAACTCCAAGGCCTCCAACATTCTGTGGTGTGGCTGTATGGTGAGTCAGAGGATTTGGCATTTGCCACAAATAACCTTCATTCATTTTAAAGGCAGTCTGTCTTTTCTGACATTTAGGCTATACAGAGGTGCTGCTGGTGCTAAGGAGAGAGCAGCTATAAAAAAACAGATGTTTTAAGGAGCAAAACATCATCTCTAATGTTTGTGCTAATACATGGAATCTGGAAAAGAAGTCTACAGACATGCCTGAATGGGTCTCTTTAAAAAGTCAAAGACACTGAGAAAACTCATTTAAGGAAAACCTTCTGAATTTCTATAGTCCTGTGGAAGGTGTTCTTTTATTCCTGATTCTTTATAGAAATAAAAGGCAGAAATAAACTGATATCTTGGCAGAGTATGATATTGCGTTACTTAAATTACAACCTTGATTAATTGACTTAAACTTATAAAAGCTTTATGCCATCCTGGAATATAATGAAAAATGGTATTTGTGGTTGTTGCTACATAAATTAGTCATCTCTCTCATGTCAAAAACATAATCCCTTTGAGATAATTGTTATTGGTAGGAATAATTCCAATTTGATCTATAGTATCTTTTCTAGAAACATAAAATACCTTGCATGTGAGGACTTCTTAGGTGTAGGATGTCTTTGCATGATCCTAGAGATCCCATGATTGGGGATGATGGTAATAGATAACTTGTCCACCTTTAGCTCCTTACCTATTTGCTAAACTTTAAAGTAATGGAGAGAGAATTTGGTAGACCCTGTATACTGCAGATATTGACATCACGACTCAGAGTAGTATACCACCATGTTCTTTTCTAAGGAGTATGTTACATAAAACTAGCTAATAAAGCTACTTATATTTTGAAAATGTAGGTTTATATTGCTGTGACAGAGCTGAAGACCATGCCTGCCAGAATGCCTGCAAGAGAATCCTGATGTCTAAGAAAACAGATACAGAGATCGTTGATGGCCTCATCGAGGGTTGTAAGACCCAGCCCTTGCCTCAGGATCCTCTGTGGCAATGCTTCCTTGAAAGCTCACGATCTGTTCACCCTGGAGTCACTGTTCACCCTCCTCCCTCTACAGGCCTTGATGGGGCTAAATTGCATTGTTGTTCTAAAGCGAACACTTCAACATGTAGGTCAGTATCTCATTTTCCTTTATTAAAACCCAGTACAAAATAGCATTTACAAAAATTTCTTTTGGTATTTTTTTTTCAAAATAACATGTTTTTTGTTTTGTTTAGTTTTTTGTTTTTAAAGATTTATTTATGGTAGAACGAATGAAAAAACTTGTAAAAGTAAGATACCCTCCTCATAGGGGAAATTATGAGGGTCAAATAAAATGTGAGGGGAATAGAGGATTTTTACTTGTGACTTTGTATATATTTTTAGTATTAAAATTTTGTGTAAGTGAACATTATTACTTTTATAATTAAAAATTAATCTAATGAATATGATGTGTGAAAGCACTTTGGAAATACTGTAGCTATTGTTTGAGCTATACACATGCATTTAAGTTACTTTGTAATAGAGTACTGAAAATAAGAATGTCATGTATTAACTACAATATTATATAGAGGCTTTGGAATTTATAAGCTTTCACATCTTCACATGTAGGCTATCTTGTTATATATTAAGAAATAAAGTGGCTTTGGGATAGTTTTTTAGGGAGAAACTAGTGAAACCTAAGTCTATAATGATTCTTAAAATTCTAAAGCCTTTGTCATGGTTTTACCTCCTGTGACTGGAACACGGATATAGGGGAAGATATTTTTGTAGAGGCAAAACCACTTACTTTGCTTTTAAGCAAAGGTAAAAGAAAAGGCATCAGGAAGATGTCAGAGAAATAATGTACCAAGAACTAATAAGGATAAGCAAATATTATAATGGAACATTAACTTTGCTACCGAATTTTCCAACCACCACATCAAAAAGGCAAGAGATGAATGATAAAAGAAGGCCTAACTTTTTCATGGAAAAGATTTTTTTTTTTTTTTTTTACTCTAAATTATAGGAGATATATCTTAGTCTTTTGTGAAGTCTTTTATACTTTATTCTTATTTATATTCCAAGTATAGTTCATAGAATTTGAGTTTTATGCAAATAAAGTATTTATTCATTTGGCTCATCTAAATTGTTCTGCATTTATGCTTTTGTTTCAGGGAGCTGTGCACTAAACTTTATAGCATGAGTTGGGGCAATACACAGAGTTGGCAAGAGTTTGATCGCTTTTGTGAATATAATCCAGTGGAAGTGTCCATGTTGACCTGTTTAGCAGATGTTCGGGAACCTTGCCAGTTGGGCTGTAGAAACCTTACTTACTGTACTAATTTTAACAACAGGTAGGAGCAAATAATTTCATGGAACGGAAATTTTTTTACCATTAATTATCTTGTTTTAAAATAAGTGAAGATACCACTTTACTCTGATTTTGTTCCTGCTAGGTTAAAAGAAAGTATTATTTCTTTATGATTTTACCTTTAAGCTGAGCAATCCATCTAGTACATTACCTCTGGGAGAGAAAATATAACAAAGTCCCTTCTAATCTAGAGATAACTGCAACTTCTAGAATTCAAAGACTCTCCTGCCATTAGTCTACCATTCTTCCGCTCTCCCTTCTACTGTACCATGAATGGATACAATTTATTGCAGAATAAATTGTGAACTATTTGATCATCCAGATGTTTGCCTGTGAAAAGTTTACTTTGAAGGATCTTTAGACTGGTTTGACATCCCCTTCGCTGAGTCCCCTGTGTCATAAAAAAAAGTGTGTTTTATATATATATATATACACACACACACCTTGCAGAAGCAATTTGAATAGGTGTTTTCCTGAGGTGTATCAAGTATAATAAAAATAAAGGGCCAAGAACTGAGCCTTGGGACATATCCTCAGTTAGTAGCTGAAGAAACAGTGAAGAAAACAGAAAAAGGGCATCCAGAAGCATAAAATGAGAGAACAACTTCCATATCAGAGAAGACAGAGACAGAGAGTTTCCTAAAGAAGAGGTGGCTGACTTTGTGTGCCATAGCCCAGCAATCAAGAAGGCAAAAATGGAAGAGAATCATTCAGTTGGCACAGAAGAGAGTTCTATATATTTTTGTCAGGGGATGTTTACTTCACACTAACACACATCCTATCCTTTTAAAAGTATTCAGAATATTATTTTAAGTAAGAAAAATTGAGATATCTTTACAACTGATGATAGAGTATTAGCTCATAAGGACCTGGCTTAGAGTTTCAGGTAATGAGCAAATTTGAAATCTATGAAATGCTTGAGGTTAAACTTAGAACACATTGTTTTTTTCTTCTGGTTTGTCATACTCACGCTCTTGTCGATACCAATTATAAAATTCTGCACAAAATCTGAAAGAACTGTTGTTCTGAGGTATTGGAGAGTGACCAAAAGCAGGCAGAAATTGGAGAGGCATCTCTTAAAAGATAGGAACTACAATGAGTGAGAGCCACATTATCCAGCTTTTCCCTCGTGGGCACTTTCAGTCCCCTTGCATGGGGAATAAAGTTCAAGCATAAAGCAGTAGATAAATGGGGAAAAAAATCCTTCCTATTATTCTTCAAAATCAGTTGGTTAAAGCAAAATAATAACAATAATATATTACAGGTTTATAACATATATAGAAGTAAAATAAATGGCAACAGTAGCACAAAGGTTGGGAGAGAGATAAATAGAAGTATATTGTTGTAAGTTTCTTAAATTATCTTTGAAGTGGAGTAATAGTAATTCAAGGAAAGCCATAAGAAGTTACGGATACATATAATGCATAGAGCAACCAATAATTTAAAAAATGATAAAAAGAGGGTATAGCTAAGAAGCCAGTAGAAGATATGGAGAGAAATACTAAAAAACAAAACAAAACAAAACAAAACAAAAAAAACTTGATCAATCCAAAAGAAGACAAAAGAAGGGAGATAAATGAAAACTGTAGAAAGATGATAGACTTAAACCCAACCATTATCAATAATTATATTAAATATCGTGGCAGTTTGGTATTGTTTATGAATTCCAAAAATAGATATTGGATTGTGTTTGTAAACTGGTCTGTTCCTCTGGGCATATTAGATTGTATTAAATTCAGAGGTTTCATTTTTTACTTGATTAAATTGTGATTAGGGCTTTGATTCGGCCACGTCAGTAGTAGTAGAGAAAACGACACAGCAGAGGAGAGTTTTTAGTTTTGATGCTGGAGCCCCGGGAAGTAAATACGCAGAGAAGAACACAGAGGGAGAGAGACAGTTCATTAGACATGGCAGAGGCCCCGGGAAGAGAGAGGAGCCTGATAGTCTACAGCTGACCTTGTAAAGAGACCTGAGCAGCTGAGCCCAGAAAGAAATGAACTCCAGGAAGAGATGAGCCTTATACCAGCTTACAGCTGAGATTGGAAGAAGCAGGGACCATAAAGCCTTAAGAAGAAGGAAGGCTGAACCCTCAACAGGCATTGCCTGCCATCTTGCTCCAACATGTGGCCAATGACTTTGGGTGAGAAAGTACCTCTTATGGTACCTTGAGTTGGACTCTTTAGGGCCTTGTGACTTTAAGCTTCTACCCCAAATAAATACCCTTTATAAAAGCCAACAGAGTTCTGGTACTTTGCATCAGCACCCCTTTGGCTGACTATACAAATATAAATGGACTAACATCTCAATTGAAAGGCAGAGATTGTCAGAAATACAAGGATTATCATCAGAGATAAAGAGAATCACCTCACAATGATAAAGCATCAGTTTATCAGGAAGATATAATAATCCTAAAGAGATGCAAAACTAATGCCAGAGCCTCAAAATACATAAAACAAAACTTGATATAACTAAAGGAATAAATAGACAAATTCCCAATCATAGTTAGAGATTTTTTTCCCTTAAACTTATTATTTTGAAATAATTTCAAACTTGCAGAAGAGTTGCAAAAATAATATAAAACTCTTACAGAGAACTCCAACATACTCCCCTCACCAGATCCCCAGATCTATCCAATTTTAACATTTTGCCACATTTCCTGTATCATTCTATCTATCCATTCATCCATCTATCTATCTGTCTATTTGTTGAGCTATTTTCCAAACATTTGAGAGTAGGCTGTATACATCACACTCTTTGAGCACATTGTATTTCCAAATACATTTCCTAAGAACAAGGATATTCACTTCTGTAAACACCTTTTCTAGTCATCAAGTTCAAGAACCTTAGCATGAATATAAAGCTTATAGTTTATATTCTAATTTTTTTCATATGTTCCAGTAATGTCCTTTAAAAATTTTTTTTATTAAAAAAGTTTTGGGTTTATAGAACAATCATGCATAAAATATAGGCTTCTCATTTACTACCCTATTATTAACACCTTATATTGGTATGGAACTTTTGTTACAATTGATGAAAGCACATTTTTATTATTGTACTATTAACTGTAGTCCACAGTTTAACTTAGAGTTTACTGTGTAGTACAGTTCCATGGATTTTTCTAAATTTATTTGTTCTGTTACCATCTATCCAACCTAATAGTTCCCTTTTTAACCACATTCAGATATATATTTCAATGCTGTTAATTACATTCACAATGTAGTGCTACCATCACCACCAACCATTACCAAAACATTTCCGTCATTCCAAATAGTTGGAGATTTTAACACACCCTCTGTCAAAAATAAATAGAACAAATAGAAATCAATAAGTATATAGAATATTTGAATAACATATACTGGGTCATGTCAAAGATTGAAATCATGCAAAGTATTTTCTCTGGACACAAAATAATTAAATTAGAAATCAATAGCAATAAGATATCTAGAAATTCTCTCAAATATTTGGAAATTAAAAAATGTTTCTAAATCCATGAGTCAAAGAGGAAATCACAATGGAAACTACAAATTACTTTGAACTGAGTGATTATATAAAAATATATTAAAAATTGTGGGGTACATCCAAGCAGTGCTTACATGAAAATTTAGAGCTTTAAATATGTGTATTGGTAAAGAAGAGGAGTTTTAAATCAATAATCTAATCTTCTACCTTAAGAGACTAGAAAAAGAAAAGCAAATTAAACCTAAAGTAAAAAAAATGAATAATAAATATAAGAGCAGAAATCAATTAAATATGAAGGGGAGAACATTAGAGAAGATTCACAAGCTATAAGTTAGTTAATTGAAAAGATTTTTAAAATGATAAATTTCTATCAAGACTGTTTAAAAGATAGTCTCTCCCTCTCTCTCTCTCTCTCTCTCACATACACACACACTACCAATATTAAGAATGAGAGTGGGAAGCAGGTGTGGCTCAGTGGATAGAGCCCCCGTTTACCATATGGGAGGCC
>JAQZBX010027292.1:0-16708 GCA_029593785.1 Cabassous unicinctus
TGCCCACTACTGAAGCTGACTTTGCTCTGTCTCTTCTTTACATGACTAAAACATTGTTCCAACCAGTACATTGTATGTTGTGTTTTCCTTGGTGACTGATACTGTGGTACCATGGAGTGGAAATGTTTAGACTCCATCTCCTGGAGGCTGGCATGCTCATGGTCTTTGCCAGCCTCCACACAGTTAAACTTTTTCCACTGGGACTGGTAGCTGGTGCTTACTTGCTTCACAATGAAAGGCTAATGCTTGCACAAGATGAGACAGTCTGAACTTTGAAGGCAGCTGAGAGAGATCCTGGTCCTAACCAAGACATTGCCAGAGATGTTGAAGATTCCAATCCAAAGACAACCAAAAGAATGTGAGCTGTTTTAGGGTATACTTATTCTACATAATCTGAAATAGTGATTAAGCACTGGTTATGGCACCCTTAGGAATATATCTACTGCTTTACTAGTAACATTAAGGAAACTTCCACATATTTTCCTCTCTTTTTTTAATCCATGAGACAACTTAGTATACTTTTTAAGACATTATTTAGTTATGGACAATCTTTTGAACACTGATCTCTATTTTCCAGGAGACCTTTTTGTTCCTTTTGACAGTTGGAGGAGTGACCTGAACTGCACACATTAGACTCTGTTCCCACTAGAACTTTTCCCTGTGTGACTTAGATTTCATATTTAAATTTGGGGGAAAAAATAATTTGCTCTTAACACTGCTGTTATTTAATTTTTTTGGTCTGCATTTGGAGGACTGAGACTGTTAAAAGACTTGTGTAGCTTATTGAGTATTTTTCTACATAAAAAGCTGAAAATATAACTTCTAAATACTACCCTAACGCAAAGCCTTTTCAAGATGAGACATTATCAGAAAATGCATGCTATTCAAACTTTTAGCCAAACTAAAACATACTTCCATAAGTGAAACTTTGCATTATAATTCTATTCAGCTATCAGCAAAATTTATGATTGCACCTATTCAACATACACTGATAAACTAAGCAAAAAAAAAAAAAAAAAAAAAAAAAAAAAAAAAGCAATTCCAAGGAGAATGATCAACTTTTGAATATGTCCATCCCAGTTTGTTGAATAACTCCAGTTTGTGGCTTAAAAGAAATTCTGAATGTTGGAGATATTGTTCTCTCAATCCCCTGTGTTCTCATGGAAAGAATTTCTCCATGTTTGTGTGATTGTTGCTTTTATTTACAGTTTCCCCCCATATATCCTTTAATCTCAAAATATCTTCCAATAGCTTTTTGGAATATCATGGTGATCAGTACAAGTATTGAGTTACTAGGCCTTTAATATCATGGGGTGGGGTGGGCGGGTTGGTACAATACATATATGGGGAAGATAATAAGTTTTATTATTAGTCACTCTAGGACACATACATCTCATACTTGATGGTGAAAGATAGATGAGTTCCTGCCAAGATCAAGAACAAAATAAGGATGTCAACTCTTGCAAATTCTATTCCACATTGTACCGGAGATTCTAGCAAGGGCAATTAGTTAAGAAAAAAAGAAGGCATTGAGATTGGAAAGGAAGAAGTTAAACTATCTCCATGATAGTTTACATCATGATATTGTATATAGATATTCATAAGGAATCCACTAAAAACTGTAAGAACTAAAAAACAACTTCATCAAGACTATAGGATACAAATACTTCAATAAAATTTTATTTTAAAAAAATCAATTTTATTTCTATGCACTTGCAAAGAACAATCCAAACATGAATTTAAGAAATCAAGCCATTTACAATAGCATCAAAAAGTATATTATGCTTTAGAATAAATATAGGGGAAAATTTATATTCTGAAAACTACAAAACAATATTAAAACAATTTAAAGAGGATCTAAATGGAACCATATCCCATGCCCACTGATTGGACAACTTAATATTGTTAGGATGACAATACTCCTCAAAATGACCTCTAGATTCAATGCAATCCCATTAAGAATCCAAGCTGGTTTATTTGTAGAGATTAATAAGCTTATCCTAAAATTCATATGGAAACTAAAGGGACCCAAATTAGTCAAAACAATTTAGAAAAAGAACAAAGTTGGAAGACTCACACTTCCCAAATTCAAAACTTTCCAGAAAGCAACAATAATCAATTCTCTTTGGTACTGGCATCGGAATAGACATAAAGATCAATGGAATAGAATTAAAAGTCAGCCCAGAAATAAACTCATGTATCTATGGTCAATTGATTTTTGACAAGGGCACCAAGATGACTGAATGAAAGAATCGTCTTTTCAACAAATGGTGCTTGGACAACGTATAGCCACATGCAAAAGAATCAGGTTGGACCCTTTCCTCATACCATATAGAAATATTAACTCAAAATAGATAAAAAAACTAAAGTAAGATGCAAAACTATAAAAATTTTAGAATACATAGGGATAAATTTTTTTGACCTCGGGTTTAGCAGTTGGTTCTTAGTTATGACACAAATAACACAAGCAACCAAAGAAAAAGTAGATAAATTGAACTTCAACAAAACTAAAAATTTTTGCATTTCAAAGTACTGTATTATTTTAATTAATTTATATGCAATACACTTCGTTCTTTGTGCTATACTATGGGTTTGCCAAATGCATAAAGCTGTATCCACCACCACACTAATGATGTAGCATTTTGGTTATCTCATCTTTCACTAAGAAAAATAAATTTGAGATTCGTCCATAGTGCTATGTAAATCAATATTTTGTCCTTTTAATTGCTGAGTCGTTAGTATTCCATTGTATGTCTGCACTCCTCAGTACTCAATGTTTTACTGTAAGTTTTAGCCAATGCAACAAGACAAGGAACAGAAATAAGAGACACCCATATTGGAAAGAAAGAAATAAAACTCTTTGCAGATACATTTGTGTAGAAAATTCAGTGTAATCTACAGAAAAATTAACAGAACAAACAAGTGAATTAGATTATATTACAGAATTCAAGACCAACATAGAAAAATCAAATGCATTTCTATGTACTATCAACAATCAGAAACTGAAATTTAAAAAATATTGTTTACAACAATATAAAAATATGAAATATTTATAAATTGACAAAAATTGTGAAAGACATGTACATTGAAAACTACAAGACATTGCTGAGAGAAATTAAATAAGACCTACATAAATGTAATATACACAGTTCATGGTTAGGAAGACTCGGTATTGTTCTGGTGTCCATTCTCTTTTATCCAAATTGATCTACAATGTAATCCCAACCAAAATTCCAGCAAATATGTTGAATAAATTTGCAAGTACATTTTGAAATTCAATTGTAAATGGAAAGGAAACAAATAGGTCAACATTGATAAGAAAGAGTCTAGTTTTCCAGACTCACTATAAAGTTACATTATAATATGTGTGATATTGGTGTCAAGGTAGACAAATAGAACAATGAAACAGTAGAGCCAAACAGAGTTCAGTAACAGAGCCATATATATGCCAATACAAGGGTGCAAAATGGAGAAATGATAGGCTTTTCAACAAATTGTGATAGAACAATTGGATATTTGTTTGTAAGAAAATGAACCTTTATCCATACCTCTTACTGCAAATTAAAAAATAACTCAAAATAGGTGATAGATGTACATTTGAAAAAATAAAAATTAAAACTATAAACCTTTTGAGAAAAAAGAGAATAACTTTATAACCTTATATTAAGGCAAAACTTTTTACACACAATGTAAAATCACATTTCCTAAAGAAGGGAGTGATAAATTGGACTTTGTCAAAAATTTTAAAATGGTGCTTTTATGAAAACACTGTTGAGTATGAGACCCCCATAAAATGTTGAATAGAAATGGTGACAGTAGTATCTTTATCTTGTTCCTGATCTTGGAGCAAAAGATTTCAGTCTTTATACATTATGATATTTGCCATAGTTTTTTTGGAGATGTCTTTTATGAAAACTCCCTTTTATTTTTATTTTTCTGAGAGATTTTATCAGAAATGGATGTTGGATTTTATTAAAGGCTTTTTCTGTGTCTATTGAGATGATCACATGCTTTTTGTCTTTTTCAGTTTTTTAATATGGTGAAATACATTGAATGACTTTTCTTTTTTAATCCCCCCCTTGCTGCTTGTGCTCCGTGTCCCTTCACTGAGCGTTCTTCTGTGTCTGCTTGTCTCCCTTTGTTGCATCATCTTGCTGCGCCAGCTCGAGTGGGCCATCAGCTCACCACGCCATGTGGGCCAGCTTGCCTTCACCAGGAGGCCCCAGGAATCGAACCCGGGGCCTCCCATATGGTAAATGGGAGCCCAACCCCTTGAGCCACATCCGCTTCCCCATTGAATGACTTTTGAATGTGAAACCAACCTTGCTTTCTTGGGATTAACCACACTTGGTCATGATGTATTATCCTCTTTGATAAATTTGGTTTGTGATAATTTGTTTCAAATATTTGCATCTATGCTTATAAGTGATATGTGTCTGATTTTTTGTCTTGTTGTTTGTGTACAGTTTAGACTGAAAGAATTTTGTGATGACTTTGTGTCATTTCTTCTTTAAATATTTGGCAAATTTTACCAGTAAAGTTATCTTGGCCTGTAAATTTCTTCGTAGGAAGGTTTTTAATTATAAATTCAGTTTCTTTAATGATATTGGCTAAGAAATTCATTTATTTCTTCTTGAGGGAGTTTGGTTGTATCTTTAAGGGATTTGTCCATTTCATCTATATCATTGAATTTATTATCATAAAATTGTTCAAATTTTTTCTATATTATCCTTTTGATACCTGTAGAATTGGTAATGATGTCATTTCTCTCATTATTCATATTATGAACTTATATATTCTCTTCTTTTTCTTAATCGGTCTGGCTAGAGGTTTAGCAATTCGACTGGTATTCTCAAAGAACCAGATTTTGGTTTCATTGATTTTTTTTCCCAATTTTTTTCTATTTCATTGATTTCTGCTCTGATCTTTATTATTTCCTGTTCTTGCTTTCTACTTACTTTGAGTTTAATTTTATCTTCTTTTTCTAGTTTTAAAGGAGGAATCTGAGATTATTGATTTGAGATCTTTCTTCTGCTCTAATTAAGGCATTTTTTGGATTGTATTCTACTTCTTTCCATGCCTGGTAATTTTAAATTTTTATTTATTTTTAATAAAAATTTTGAAGTATATCATTCATACATGAACATTTATAAAAAATAAATATATAGTAAATTTTTTGAATTTACAAAACCAACATGCATACCATCATATAAGGCTCCCCTACATCTCCCCACAACCAACACCTTGCATTGTTGTGAAACATTTGTTACAAACTATGAAAGAGCATTGTCCAAATATTACTACTAACTATAACCCATATCTTACTTTTGGTGTATTTTTCCCCAACTCACCCAATTATTAACACCGTATATTAGTATTATATATTTGTTTTCATTCAGGAGAAAATGTTCTCATATTTGTCCTGTTAACCACAGTCCATCATCCACCACTGGATTCCCTGTGTTATACAGTCCCATGCTTTGTATAATTCATTCAAAGTGTACAGTCAGTGGCTCTCATTTTCATCGAATTGTGCTGTCATCACTTCAGTCAATTTTAGAATGTTCTCATTACTCCAAAACAAAAAATCCCATACCCACTTATACCACTCGTATTGTTGTACCTTAGTATTGAAAAAATGTCTTCTTGCCATTGCTGCAAAATATTACAATATTACTGCTAACTATCATCCATACATTACATTAGTTGTAATTTTCCTGTCTATCACCATATTCTTAGCATTTTTCAAAAAAAGAGTGTTTTTATATTTATACTATTAACCACAATTTTCACCCACCACTGAAATCCCTATGTTATACATTCCCTAGATATACTAGGGAAACTCCAGTATATCTAGACTGTATATCCAGTATATCTAAACTGGAGGAAACTCCAGTTTCCTTTCAGTTGACATATACTTCCACAGACTACCTCTTTCAGCCACTACCACATTTATAAATCAGTAGTGTTAGCAATACTCATTATAATGTGTAACTCTCAACTCTATTCCTTTCCGCACTTTTACAAGTAACATTATTAATAATGCTACATACATTAAGCATCTTTTCCCATTCTCAAGCCACCTTCTATTTCCTAGTAATCTATATTCTAGAGTTTACCTCCATGAGTTTACTCATCACATTTAGTTCATATTAGTGAGACTATTGAACATTTGTCCTTTTGTGTCTGGCTTAGTTTACTCAACATAATATCCTCAAGGTTCATTCATGTTGTCATATGCATCCCAATTTCATTTTTTCTTACAGCTGAAGAGTATTCCATTGTGTATATATACCACATTTTGTTTATCCATTCATTGGTTGACAGACACTTGACCATGCTTGGTAATTTTTTTCTTAGATGCTAGACATTATAAATTTTACCTTGCTGTATGTTATAGATTTTTGCATTTCTATGAATATTCTTGAGTCTGTTCTGAGGCACAGTTAAGTTATTCAGAAAAAATTGATGCTTCTGGTAATTTCATTTGAGATTTGTGAGACAAAAATGATCAGTACTCTTTGCAAAGCTAATTATTTCCCACTACTGAGGCAAGATCTTTCTCACACTTTCCGATGCCCTGGGAATTTTTCTTGTCTTGCTGGTGGGAACAGATTCTAATCTTGACCCTGCATGATCTTTTTGCACTGTTTCCTCCAACCTTTTCTGTTTGGACAGCATCCTTGCACATATGCACTGACCATTACCAGCTGAATTTTTGAGAGGGATCCTCTATCCTCTGCAGATCTCTGGAATTCTCTCCATTTGTGGATTTCTCCTCTCCAGTAGTCTTCCCTCTGAACTCTAGTTGCCTGGTCTCTCAGGACTCTTAACTCTGTCTCTTCACTTCAACTTCAAGGGAGTCCAGCAGGCTCTGATACCTTCAATTAGACTTCATTTTTAGCATTTTTCTAGCATTTATATTGTTCAAAATGAGTTTTGGTCTAAAATAAACTAATTTAACATTGTTGGATGCAGAACTCCTATTCTGTAATCAATTTTTCATCTTTATAATATATTTTACCATCTACTGAATTATTGGTACATTCACTAAGATCATTGAGTTACCTTTCCAGTCATACATGGAACAAGTCAGGTGGCATTCCTTTAATTACAATTGTGTATAAGGCCTCTACAAAGCAATGTGAGAGATTATAAAATAATGGAAGACTTGGCCCCTATCCAGTCAGATTTTTAAGAGTCAATTCACAAAAACATAATTAACAGAGGTAGAGAAGTGTATATAATAATATTCTATTTATTTTTATTTTTTAATGTTAAAGACACTTAATTGGCTGGCAAAACATGGAGGTAAACTATTTGTGAGAATGCTTGCACTTTCATTGTCAAGGCAAACTTTTGCTACCTCTAGGCAACCATTAGCACATACACCATTAGCACATCAAAATGATGTCATAGCTTGGATTACTGAGAGCAAATTAAAGACTTGTAAAATGCAAATATTCCTATAAAATGTAGTCTTCGTTTTTCCTATTAATTAATTTATTTATATACCATGAATTTAAATCCTCTGAAGTTATTCTAGGCCCTAAGGTAGCAAAGATCACTGAAAGAAGACATAACAAACAAGCCTGGAATAAGCTGATACATAAACAAATTCAGAAATTGGTACTAAAAATAAAATTTTAAATAAAAATCATATTGGGATTTTTCTAATTTTATTTCAGTTAAATTGATATAAATTAGAATTTATCAAAGTAATCATTTGTGAACTCACAAAAACGTGTACACACATGTATATACATAAACAGATATGCAAAAATGTTAGCTTAAATTTAAATAGAGCAACAAGCATACCTAAATAAGAATCAGGAAAAGAGTTAATTATTAGAGCTCTGATATCATGTGAGATACTGAAGTAAATATCTATGAAGGTTTACAAGTAGTAAGTTTAGTGGTTTGTATTTTTAATAAATCAAAGTTCCAAGCCATGGCTCTTAGAACCATTTCAATTATTTTTTTAAAAAATCAGGTGACAATAAACATAAATAATTTGATATGCCTATCAAGAAGTAATCAATTGGCACCACAAACGGCTTTGAGGAAGGATAAGTTTGTTCTTGTAGACAACCCTTGTACCACAACAGTAAGTACTTTATTAGCCCAGTTAGTCATTGGCTACTCAATTATGAATCTCCCTGCCCTCTCATGTAGGGCATGTGCATCAAAGACCAAGAACCAAAGACACTGAATTTCTTAAGTCCCTTGTGGTCTAGATTTCAGTCAGGATACAGTGAGAAATTTAGATTATTTTTCTGAACAAGTACTTGTGGATAATCCAGAAGCTAGGAATATAGTTTGCAAGGAACTAACTATGGTCTTTGGTAAATCAGATTAGGATAGTTCAGTAAAAATATCAGGTCAAACCTGCCTAACCAAAATTTTCTAGCGACATGATAATAGTCCTTTATATTTTCATCCATATTTATCCCAAACTGCTCTGCACAGATCTTCCTTTGCAAGTATGATCTTAAAGTTGAAGAAAATGGTGAATTATCTTTCAGAAGCATTTTGGGTATTAGCTTTATGAGAACATTTGTCTTTTAAAAAGAAGATTATTCAGTTCTGGGTCTGTAATTTCAAACTGTGTATTCCAATGAAAGAATGAAATATTCTTAATAGCCATGATTTCTTTATAAATATGACCTTCATATTATACTCAAATCCCATCTTCCCAGTCTATCTTTAGACTTTTTGGAAAATCAATAAAATGGTCTTATGGGTTCAGAGATTTCCCTAAATACATAGAGAAAAGTAGTATTCTCTTGTTCTCTATTTTATCTATCTATCTATCTACCTACCTACCTACCTGTCTATAATCTATTTCTTTCTCTATCTATAGATTTATCTAAAGATATACATATATTTCTCTATATATTACTTTCTATATATAGATAAATATATACACATATACATGCACATATGGCTATATTCATATGTATAAAGAGATCTTGGTTTACTACATCAATTGTGAAGCCAGATAAAGTGTGGCAAGGAGTTCATAATGTTCAAACATTCATTTAAACAAATTCTTCATTCCATAAACATGGCCTCAGCTTTCAAACATAAATATGGAAAGATGAACTGTTCATATCATCTTTCCAGATGTTTTATGTTTTGAAACTGCATATCACAGCTGGCCAATGATCACTGCATCCTGGGAAACAGGGGAACTCTGCAGCTCAACTTGGACAGAGGGAGGGTTTAGTGGAAGCAGGTGGACTCCATGTTCTACATTTTTACACATAGAGTAGAATTTTTCATCATGTGGCGGCTTAAGAAGAAAGAAAAAATCACCTTAGCTATTATTTCCTAAAGTGTGTAAAAAATCTTAAAAGTGTTTATTTCTGAAATTTTCTTTTTATCTCATGGATCAACGCTAATAGGAAAGTATATATACCATGAAAATAATCCATGGTCTCTAAGATCTGTATCTTGTCACAGCTAAGAGCGGGCCTAATTAAAGTCAGCCTTTAAGGGTTAAAAAATCCAAATACTCATTGGATTAGAATATCTATTAATTTTTTGATTGACTTTATATAAGGAGATAAAACATTCTCTTAGCAAAGGATTTTCCTCCAAAAGTACTCAGGATAATGGTTAGGATCCTAAGGAAATTCTCAAACAATTAAAGTAGGTCATGAAAGTGTTCTTCCTATAAAATTGTGAAGAATTTAATATTGGGACCATGGAGGAATACCTGGTGTTCTAAAGGATTCAGAAAGACTGGGCAAATTGATGGAGAAATGGTGACAGATGGGAGAAGAAAACTCAGTGAGCAATTTGGTAAAGGAAGGACTATAAGGATTTTTTTCCCAAGTGGTGCACTTTGACAATTTTGCATTGGAATCTCTGGTGTGCTGGCTTTTGGACCTCATCCTAGACCTACTAGATCAAAATCTCTAGGTATGGAGCTTCTTAACCTGTAATTATTATACATATAGAAGCTTGAGAACCACTGAAATAGAAAGAAAAATGACAGGTGGGAATTCAGGCTAAACAATGTGAATATGTCCATATGACATCAATAAAGACAACTCAAATAATGAAATAATAGATAGGAAAGAATTTCTGTGAAAATCAGTGAAAAAATTGACTTCCTCTGACTAATGTATGTGGGGCCCAAACGCTCAGCCCATGAAGTCGAAAGATAATTGACATCTATATTATATCTATAATTGTCATCTCAAAAGAGTTTAAGTATTGTTTAAGAAGTTTTTTCTCTAATATGAATTTACTATTCTTCCTTAGGAAGAACAGTCAAGTGAAAATAACCTAATTTTGATTGAAGGTCTTTCAATCTTTTGATAATCTAATTGCTGATTGAAGGTCTTTCACTTTCTCCAGGCCATAATTGTGATCATAGTTTTACATTTGTCAGTGATCATAAAAGTAAGTGCAAATACAATAGAAGATAGAGCTAAATGTGTATTGAATGTCTATAATATTTACAGAGAGTGAATGGACTCAGGAAGGCAATAGTAGGTGCTGAAAGTGTTGTGTGAATTGGGGCCTAGATTTCTACAAACACATTGGGTATAAGTGGAACTAGAATGAGGGGTGTCTTAGAGCTTCTGCCAATATAATCAAACCCCAAAATAGTTAAGTCAAGGAATTAGCCCAAAGATAAGAAGATGAGAGCAAGGAGCATCATGGCAAGACATGTGGATACTAAGCCCAATTCTTCACTAATTTGGAATATGAATAGATTATTGTTGGTCCTCAGCTTGTTGCTAACAGTGTCTAACACCTCTGTCCAATACACTGACCAAGAACTATCTTAAAATGACTTACAACATGAACTGGACATGTATGTGTGTGTGCACCGATGTGTGTGTTTGTGAATGTGTGTGTGCATGTGTGAGCATTAACCAAATTCTTGATAAATGCCTTTTGCTTGGGAACAGAGAATATTCTGACTAACTGAAGGTGCCAGTCAGTTAATTGGGCATCAGACTATATACTCTGATTTACTGTTTATTGTTTTTCCTTATTATAAAGGTATCTTTTTTAAAAAGGAAGTCTGAAAATATGGAAGAGTAATATAATATTACCAAAAGATGGTGATGGTGATGGTGTGGTGATAAATCTCCTTGTAATAATATAATAAATTTCTACAATCTTGAAGACAATCTTTGTAAACCTTTCCAAATATTTTTCAGTCTTTACATGCACATGAACACATACATTAACACAGTTGCTTTATTTTTATTATTACAAAAATGGGATCATATCCTTAGTGTGAATGGTAAGAAATTGCTGATATTCAACAGCTTTTGACCTACAAAAACAACTTTATGTGGGTCAATCTATGCATACTAGTTTACAATCTGCTTATCTTTCCTTTAAAAATATATCATGGTAAATTATTATAATGTTTGCATAGTTTTCCATTATCTGGATAGATGGAAATTTATTAACTCATCCCCTTTTATGGGACATTTAGGTTTGTGGTTTTTCCAATTACTAAAAGCATTTCAACAAACTTTCTTATAGATAAATCTATCCCACATACTCCCATCTCCTCCTGCCAAAGGATACATTCTCAAAAGTAGAATTCCCACATAAAAAGTTATACACAGCAAATTCATTTTTTAAGCCTATTATATTCTAAAACAGGTCTGTGGCTTCATCTACACATAAAACAGGTTGTGTTGTTTACTACTTACACTAACTACTAACATATTGAATGTAATCCAATGTTTTGGGGAAGAGCTTTAAAAATGACTATTTTTTCAGTTGCTTTCTTTGAAGAATTGGCAAAGCTACAGGCCCTAAATGTATTGATATCATTATATTTTTATACTTTTGGTTCAAAATTATTATCATTGTGATATTTAGAGACTATGAGAAAGATCTGCATGAACCAGATAAAATTTCCTCTCATTCTTCAAGTGGACCCCTCAGGTGAAAACATGTATTGAGTGAGAAGGATTTAAATAAACTACTGGCTGTTTTTCTTCGTTGGGGTTGTAGAAACCTTGTCTATAATTGCCTTTTCATTTTCCAGTACCATGTTTCAGTTATCCATCATAAACATCAGCTAAATCTTGAGTAGTCTTTCTTCACCTGCCCTTGACTGTTTAGTCAGGAAGCAAAGATAATAAAACTTGCAACATCAATTTGCATCATAACACTGAGCCAGGCTTCACATTGAAGGACTATGGAATTACAAAATACAGTAACTGGTTGTGTTAAAAATAATAATTGAGTAACTTCAAGCATATTCATTCAGTGGTTTAAAAAGCTGGGTCAGTTGTATGATTAATCAGTATTTAAGGTAAATACCAAAGAATTCAGGGTATTTCCAGAAGTTTCCAAGGTTATTTTGGATCTGACTTCATTTTCCTGGTAATGAGCAAGAAATGGAAACATCTGAGGAGCTGGTGCCCAGAGACCTTCCCTGGCAACTATTCTTGATGCTTTTTATCAAAGAATGGGTCAATAGGACCAGTCAAGGTGTCCTTCAAATTTCGAACCAAACGTAGGAGTGTGGGAGATCCCAAAAGAAATAATCTTTCAATTTTATTAATTTGACCATTTAATACCAGTTGAAACTATTTAAAATGGGCATAGAGAGCCGCTTTGCATGGGAAGGAAAGTGCCAAGTTGTGACCAAGTATTAGAGGGCAGAGAGTTAGTGACAGGGATGGAATGGAACAAAACTTTTACCAGGAAACCAGCTCTCTTTCTTCCTGCCATTTATCAATCATTTTTTATATGGGACAAATGAATCATTTACTTCTAACTCATAGAATGTATCTTGGCAAAGCTCAGTTTGAATATTAGGTTTCTTGATGATCAGATTCTGTGGGATATGTAGGGGAAAGAATCAGAGAAATACAATATCTTGTCAGCTTCTGCTCAGGTAACTGGCTCATTGGGCCATGGTCACTCTAAGAATCAGTTATGGGCCAAAGGATCCAGGTGGTGCCTTCAAAACGCAGACGTGCCCACATGTTCACCATCAAGGTCCCAGCCTAATAGAAATGCAAAGTTGGTCACCCAGAGCACTTATGCTCTGTGTACCAGTCACACTGGCTTTCATATGTGTCTCCATCACTTCAAACTATTTCCTAACTCGAGGCAAGAATCACTTGCTATTCCCTCTGGCTGCAACATGCCTGTATCCCAATATGCCAAGTTCCTTCTTATCATTCAGCTCAAATGTTACCTTCTCTCCTCAAAGGATTCTTCCCCAACCACCCTATCTAACTGCACTGCTCCTCCCCAAACCCTTTCTCACAACAGCTACACTGTTTCATTTTCTTTATGGTGTTCACCAGTATCAAAAATCATGTGTTTGTACATTTGTTTACTATTTATTATTCCCCTCTGGAATATGAGCTCCAGGAGAACAGGGACTCTACCAGTACTAGTGTGTAGTAGCCATCCAATCAATACTTATTCAATGAATAAATGAATAGATACAAAACTTCAGGTCTGGTTTTCTTACAAACAAGAGAACCACCCTTTACTTCAGACATTTTTGCTCTCAGTATCTTAACACTTCAGTGAATTTCCTCTAAAACAAGGTCAGATGGGCCATGTGGTATATGCAAACTCTTCTTGGGAATTCAGAAATGAAGTCCTAGCAAGAGGTCCTGGACATGTTTCCTAAATGGGGATAATGAGAAGGAGGCTGCCATAGTAGCAAAAACAAGTGCCTTAATTGGGACGCAGGGACTCCCATCTGCGGTGCAAGAATGAGATGCAGTTGAAATGCCAAGCCCATGCATGGATAGAGGCCCTACAAGAGTTGCAGATGTTCTTTCCAGAAGATATCAGAGTCCTAAAACAATCCAACAGTAGGTCATAATTACATCTCAGTTTTACATACTTATAAAGGAAATGTCTAGGAAAAAGCAGCTTTCACGGGAAAACACAAAAGATCTATGTTTCTAGAGTCTGAATAATGTTTTCTTAAATTTTGAGTAGTTCAGTGCCAAGACCGAGAAGCACAATGTGATTAATAGGTGAAAATGGAGGGTAGGAGAGAACATCAAACTAGAGGAGGAAGCTGCATCATGTTTAGCCAGAGGTAAAAGGGGCAAGAGGATTTATGAGTGTTACCAAATTCCTGAGATTGACAGTCCTCTCAGAAGGGTCTTAGGTTTTTCCTTGTTTCTCGATATTGCAATTATTAAAAAGAAAAAAAACGTATGAGGGTTATTCTGGCTGTGACTCAAACAATTAAGTATCCTAATCTCAGACTAGTTTATATTCTGAAACTTGTTCACAGAAAATTCCTTCTAACATCAATAGCGATTAGTCACCAAAGGCCTGATTAATGAAAGGAAAGCCATGGTATTGGCTGAGAGAGAATGTTGTTCTGCAGTTAAGGCACAAATGGTCT
Source organism: Cabassous unicinctus (assembly GCA_029593785.1). Taxonomy (NCBI): domain Eukaryota; kingdom Metazoa; phylum Chordata; class Mammalia; order Cingulata; family Chlamyphoridae; genus Cabassous; species Cabassous unicinctus. Next base: position 14,378 of record JAQZBX010027292.1, read on the forward strand.
TTCACTTTTCTGGCTCCAGATTATTTGCTTTGGCCATATTTACAATAACCTGATATATGACAAGATTTGTGAAACTTGAACAAAATTTCTAAAGCATATACAGGAATGCTGCTGACAGCACAGAATCTTGCAGCAGAATCTGCACTAAAACAAAGCCATGCATTTTCACAGTGCAAATGGAGGACAGTGTTTTTTAAATTTTACTGTAAGTGCAACCTTTTCTCAGGTTAGCCTTCCTCTTAATTCACTTTCTGTTGATGGTTGGTATTAGCAAGGATTATTGTTTACTCTGGATGGTATAAAAACAATGGCCCACAAGACAAGGGGGTTCCAGGGCCATGACCACTACCCAGCCCCCACCTCCACCTCTCCATCTCGGCGTTCCCCCTCTCATCACTCATAACACACATACCTTATCCAGCCTCCTCCCTGCTCAGACTTTTGGAGGCTGGGGGAGGAAGAACCCCCTATTTCCCCTGGTGGCAGGCCTGCAGGGCACATGATCGAGACACCGTCCATAAAGGGGACAGGAATTCCTGCCCTGGCAACTCCTGGGTGGGAAGAAGGGGACATTCCCCAGAGGCGAATGTATGAAAAGCTGGTGCCTGGGTGAGGGGAGAGGAGTTGTGGTTAGAAACAGGGAAGGCGGTCAGTCCCTTCCCCAAGGAGGGGTGGGACCGGTAGTGGTGACTTGGGTGCCTCCTACTCCTGCCCCGTGTTGCCAATCAGTATGTCTGACATTATGATTTTTTACCATGTTATATTTTGAGTCAGGATTTTAAAGAAAGAAATTTTTATGGTAAAAAACAACAACAACAACAACAACAAAAACCAGTGGCCCAGTGACTCTGAGCAGCACACTTACATGTGTCATATATGCATCTATGTGTACATATATATATGAATATACACTTAAGAATCTATACACATATATACACATATGTAAAATAAGGTTGACAAGTAGAAAATTTGATCACAACAGCTCTTGGCAGCATGTACATTATCCAAGTTTGGCTTTTTAAACTAAATTTAATTGGTTCTCACACTGAATTAAGACATTTGCTTTTGTCTTTGAAAACAAAACCATCATGTAAAGTATGTCCTTTAGGGTTTAAATTCTTTGTCTCTTCCAACTTATCTCTCTCTCTCTCTCTCTCTCTATCTATCTATCTATCTATCTACCTATCTATCTATCTATGTATCTATCAAGTTCTTTCATGTTTTGTTTTTGTTGTGTTGGGGATTGATCTGGTTTTCAATTCATGGAATTATGTATTCTTTATGTATATGTAGATATATATGTGTCTTTATGGGTTGCTTGAGAACAGAAATCACATCTTTTCTAGATTGTATATCATTTTCATAGTTGTTTAGGTATCTTTTAGAAACACAGAGAATGTTAGTCAAATATAGTAATGCTGCTTTCCATTCTTTTTACCTTTTTAAAATTTTATTGAAGTATATCATTCATACATGAACATAGATAAATAATAAGTGTATAGTAAAAGTTGTGAACTTAGAAAATAAACATGCATAATATCATACAGGGGTCCCACACATCACCCCACCACCAACATCTAGCATTGTTGTGAAGCATATGTCAAAAATTATGAAAGACTATCATCAAAATATTACTACTAACTATAGTCCATATCTTACATTTGGTGTATTTTCCCCCTAACCCACCCTATTATTATTTTTTAAATATTTTTTATTAGAGAGGTTGTGAACTTACAAAACAATCATCCACATATGTAGAATTCCCATACAACACCCCTTCACCAACACACCACACTGTGGTGTAACATTTGTTACAGATTATGAGATAATATCATTAGACTGCTACCACCAACTGTGGTCCATAGTGTACATTTGGCACACTTTTTCCATACACCCCATTATAAACACAGTACATCTTTGGCATGGATGCAAGAATATTATGGTATTACTGTTAACCACAGTCCACAGCAATACTGTAATATTATATTTTTCCCATGCTTCTCCACATTCCCACCACACTGCAACAGTGATGTACATCTGCTCTAGCTCACAGAAGGACACTCCTGCATCTGTACCATCAACTACAATTCTCATCCACCTCTGGGTTCACTGTGCTATTCTGTCCCTAGATTATTCTCTAGCTTTCTTTCAATTGACATTTACATCCCTAGACTACCCTTTCCAACCACATTCCCATTTACAGACCAGCTACTACTCACGATAATTTGTTACTATCAGCTCTATCCATTTCCATACTTTTACAGTCAAGTTAATTAAAACTTCTGCATACTTTAAGCATCATTAGTTCTTCTCAGCCCTCTTCTTTTCTCC
>JAQZBX010027292.1:16808-28610 GCA_029593785.1 Cabassous unicinctus
TTTAATCCAATTTTAGTTAATTTTTGTATAAGTTGTGAGATAGGGGTCCTCTTTCTTTCATTGGATATGGATATCCAATTCTTCCAGCACCATTTCTTGAATAGACTGTTCTGACCAAACTGTGTGGGTTTGACATCTGTGTCAAAAATCATTTGACCACAGATGTAAGGGTCTGTTTCTAAACCATCAATTCAGTTCCATTGGTTTACAATCTATCCTTATGCCACTGTTTTTACCACTGTAGCAAGGTGATATAAATTAAAGTTCAGAAGTGAGAGTCCTCCAATTTTGCTTTTCCTTTTTAAGATGTTTCTAGCTATTCGTGACCCCTTATCCTTCCAAATAAATTTGATAATTGTGTTTTCCATTTGTTTAAAAAATACTTGTGGAATTTTTATCGGGATTGCATTGAATCTGTATATCAGTTTGGGTAGAAATGAAACTTAATGATATTTAGTCTTCCAATCCATGAGCATGGAATATTCTTCCAATTATTTAGGTCTTTTTAAAATTTCTTTTAACAATGCAATGTAGTTTTCTGAATACAAGTGCTTTACATCCTTGGCTAAGGTTATTCCTAAATATTTGATTCTTTTAGTTGCTATTTTAAATGGAAAATTTTTTCCTGATTTCCTCCTCAGATTGTGCATTGCTAGTTGTTTAGAGACACCACTGATTTTTGCAAATTGATCTTCTACCCTGACACTACTGAAATTATTTATTAGTTCTAACAGCTTTGTTGTAGATTTTTCAGGACTTTCTAACTATAGGATCATATCATCTGTGAATAGCAAAAGTTTTACTTCTTCCTTCTGATTTGGATGACTTTTATTTCTTTTTCTTGCCTGACTGCTCTAGCTAGAACCTCTAGCACTATATTGAACAACATTGGTGACAGTGGGCAGCCTTGTCTTATTCCTGATCTCAATGGGAAAGCTTTCAATCTTTCACCATTGAGTACAATGTTAGCTGTGGGTTTTTCATATATGGCATTTATCATGTTGAGAAAGTTTCCTTCAGTTCCTATCTTTTGTAGTATTTTTATCAAGAAAGGATGCTGTATTTTGTCAAATGTCTTTTCTGTGTCAATTGATAGGATCATGTGATTTTTCTTCTTTGATTTATTAATGTGGTGTATTACACTGGTTGATTTTCTTGTGTTGAATCACCCTTGAATACCTGGTATAAAACCAACTTGATCATGATGAATAATTCTTTAATGTGTTGTTGGATTTGATTAACAAGGATTTTGTTAAGGATTTTTGCATCTGTATTCATTAGGATAATGGGTCTGTAATTTTCTTTTTTCATAATATCTTGTATAGCTTTGGGATTAAGGTGATATTGGCTTCATAGAATGAGTTTCGTAGTGTTCTTTCTTGTTCAATTTTTTGGAAGAGTTTGAGTAAGATTGATATTAAATCTTCTTTGAATGCTTGGTAGAACTCACCTGTGAAACCATCTGGTCCTGGGCTTTTCATTTTGTGGAGTTGTTTGATGACTGTTTCAATCTCTTTACTTGTGATTGGTTTGTTGAAGTCTTTTATTTCTTCTAGGGTCAGTGTACATTGTTCATACGTTCCTAGGAATTTTTCCATTTTGTCTACATTGTCTAGTTTTTTGCATACAGTTGTTCATAGTATTCTGTTATGATCCTGTTTATTTCTATGGGATCAGTAAAAATGTCCCCATTATCATTTTTTTACTTCATTCATTTTCATTTCTCTCTTTTTTTCTTCGTCATTCTAGCTAAGGGTTTGTCAATTTTGTTAATCTTCTTGAAGAACCAATTTTGGTTTTGTTAATTCTTGCTATTATTTTTTTGTGCTCACTTTATTTCTGCTCTGATCTCTGTTATTTCATTCCTTCTACTTTTAGCTCTTTCTTCTTTTTTAATGTAAGCATTAACAGCTGTAAATTTCCCTCTCAGCACTGTTTCACTGCATCCCATAGGTTCTGATATGTTGTGTTCTCGTTTTCATTCATCTCAAGATATTTATTGATTTCTCTTGAAATTTCTTCTTTGACCCACTGATTATTTAATAGTGTGTTGCTTAATCTCCATATATTTGTGAATTTTCCCTTTTTCTTCCTCTTGCTGTTTTCCAACTTTATTCCATTATGGTCAGAGAAAGTGCTTTGCATAATTTTGAACTTATTGAATGTATTGAGAGCTGCTTCATGACCCAAAATATAGTCTATCCTAGAGAAAGAGCCATGAGCCCTTGAGAAGAATGTACATCCTACTCTTTTGGGGTGCAATGTTCTGTATATGTCTATTAGGTATAGTCCATTTGTTATATTATTCAAGCTCTCTGTTTCTTCATTGATTTCCTGTCCAGATGTTCTAGCCAATGCTTAGAGTGGTGTATTGTAGTCATCAACTATTATTGTTGAGATATCTATTTCTCCCTTCAGTTTTGCCAGTGTTTGCCTCATGTATCTTGGGACATTCTGGTTAGGTGCATATACATTTATGATTGTTATTCCTTCCTGGTGAATTGCCCCTTTGATTAATATATAGTGTCTTTCCTTGTCTCTAACAATAGTTTTCCTTTTAGAGTCTATTTAATCCAATATAAATATAGCTACTCCAGCTTTTATTTATTTATTTATTTTTTGGTCACTGCATGCATGGAATATCTTTATCTAAACTTTCACTTTCAATCTATTGGTATCCTTGGGTGAGTCTCTTGTATATGCTGTCTAACATATAGATACCTCATATTTTCTTATCCATTCTGCCAGTCTGTGTCTTTTGATTAGGGAGTTTAATCCATTAACTTTCAATGTTATTACATAAAGGCAGTTCTTATTTCACCCATTTTGACCTTTGGGTTTTATCTGTCATATTTAATTTTCACTATTCTTTAGACACTTTTAGTTACTTTTAGTGATATAATCTTCATTCTAGACACTCTTCCAAGCCTCTCTCTCCTGTCTTTTCTTTTCAGGCTGTAGCACTCTCTTTAGTATTTCATGCACAGCCAGTGTCTGTGTTATAAATTCTCTCAGTTTCTGTTTATCTGTGAATATTCTAAATTTGTTCTCATTTTTGAATGACAATCTTGCTAGATATAACATTCTTGGCTGGCAGTTTTTCTCTTGTAGTATCTTAAATATGTAATACCACTGCCTCCTTGCCTCCATAGTTTCTGATGAGAAATTGGCACTTAATCTTATTGCATATCCCTTATATGCTATGCATTGCTTTTTTCTTGCTGCTTTCAGAATTCTCATTTTGCCTTTGGCATTTGACATTCTAATTAGTATATGTCTCGGAGTTGGTCTATTTGGATTTATTTGGATGGGAGTACATTGTGCTTCTTGGACACAGATATCTATGTCCTTCAAAAGGGTTGGGAAATTTTCTATCATTATTTCTTCAAATATTCCTTCTGCCCTTTATCCCTTCTCTTCTCTTCTCCTTCTGGGACTCCCATGACATGTATATTTGCATGTCTTTTGCTATCATTTAGTTCCCTGAGACCCTGTTCAAGTTTTTCCATTCTTTTCTTCATCTGTTCTTTTGTATGTTCACTTTTTGAAGCCATGTTGTCAAGTTCACTAATACTTCCCTCTGCCTCCTCAAATCTGGCATTATATGCTTCCAGTGTAATTTTAATTTCATTAATTTGCTTTCATCCCCATAAGATATGCTATTTTTCTATGTATGCTTTCAAATTCTTCTTTGTGCTCACCCAAGTCTTCTTAATATCCTTAATCTCTTTAGCCATCTCATTGAATTTATTAAGGAGATTTGTTTGAATATCTATGATTAGTTGTCTCAACTCCTTTATGTCATCTGGAGGCTTATCTTGTTCCTAAAATTGAGCCATATCTTCCTGTTTCTTGATATGGATTGTAATTTTTTGTCTGTATCTTGGCATCTGGCTTACTAGATGTATTTATTCTGGCTGCAGTTTCACTCTTTAGTTTAGAGCTTTCTTGCCCTTTCTCCCTTGCTGGTTGTGTAGAAGGATCCAAGGATGTACTTGGTGCTGTAAGCAGTGGAGGCTAAAGTTTCCTGCATTGCCCCAGGGACTGATGAAACTTCTCCCACCTTTCTCCTTTGCCAGGAGTAGGAACAGAGCCAAAGTCATGTGTAATAATCCAAGTTGTGCAGGCCAAAATTATATGTAGTTGCCTGGAATGACTGATGAAGCTTCACACCCAATCCTTCCCTGTGTGGGGTGGTTATGAAGCTGCAGGTGTGGGCAGCAATGTGGGTCCAAAATAACCACAGTTGCTCAGGTAGAATCACATGGCACTGGCTCCCCTCTCCCTGCCAGGGGTGGGGATGGACACTCTGGACTGCCCAACAATCTAATTCATGTGGGTCGAATGCACCTGCAGTTGCCTTGAGAGGCTGAGGGAGTACTGTCTCTTCTGTTCTTTAAGGGGTGGAAATGGAACCACTTACACCCAACAGTTCAGTCTGTGTAGGCCGAAAGTGCCTGCTGTTGCCCAGAGAGGCTGAGGAAACACCAGCTCCCTCTTATCTTATTTGAGTGTGGTGGTGGATCCACAGGTGCCCAACAGTTCAAACCATGCAGGCTGAAAGTGCCTGCCATTGTCCGGAAAGGCTGAGGAACACATCTCCCCTCCTATCTTACTTGGAGGTGGGGATGGAGCTAAAGGTGTCCAATTATTCAGTCTGTGTGAGCCAAAAGCACCTGAAGTTACCCAGAGAGTTTGAGGAAACACAGCTTCCCTCTTATCCTATTGGGAAGTGGGGATCAAGCTACAGGTGCCTGAGTATCTAGTCTGTGTGGGCTGAAAGCTCCTGCAGTTTCCCAGAGAGGCTGAAGAAACACCAGCCCCCTCTCATCCTATGGGGGTGGAGGGGTGGAGATGGAATTCAAGGCTCTCAGCAAACCAGAATGTGGGGCTGAAAGCACCTGCAGTTGCCCAGAGAGGCTGCGGAAACACAGCACCTCTCCTATTCTATTGGGGTCTGAGGATGGAGCCCCTGGTATCCAGTCTGTGCTGGCTGAATGCCTGCAGTTACCTGGAGAGGCTGGTGCAGGTGTCACCGGTTTCCTCCCTGCCAGAGGTGGGGCTGGAGCCTAGGCTAGGACTGTAGTCCAGTCTGGATGGAAAGAAGCCACTCCTTACCATCATTGTGATTTTTAATCAACCCTGCTTCTCCTCATGCTGGGGGTGGAGTTAAAATGGTGGCTACTGGCCTCTTTCTTACTTGGACAGGTTCAAACTTTAGCTGTTCTTACGGTTATACTTGATTCAGCCAGATTGACTAATCAGTAGCTGAAGTCGGTGGCCAAACCTCTCTTCCTTCCCTGTTTTTGGGAAATGGAGCTTCCAACTCTAGCCACAGAAAAGCTCCTGAGGCAGCTTGTGCTGCCAGAGTAGAATGGGCACTGACCTCCAAGGCGTGGAGTTCTCTACTCATGAATCTTCTCTGCAGATGGGCTGTCTCCTTCCATTCTTTCAAGGATGTTACAGGATGTTCTTCTGGTCTCCTGGGGCCCCCAAACAAGTGCTTTAGATAGCTCTCGGTGATTAGCTCAAGCTGACTCTTGGAGCTCCTTACTCTATGCCATCTTGCCCCTGGTTTCTCCTGCTTTTTATTTTAATTGAATCTCCATTTTATTAAAAATTTAAGTAATAGATCCTTGCTATTTATCATTACCCATTATGCATCTTTGGAATGTGTCATTTTTATTTAAAATGTAGCATGTCTATCACTGAGATGTCTTGTTTTCATTCATACTAATCAATACTCGAGGAAAAATGTAAGGTTTAATCATATGATGTATCATTTGAAATAAAATATTATACCCATTTGGACAGACATAACATTTTTTAAAATATCAAATTTTTAAAACCAAGCTTAAAACCCTTAATTAGAATTTTCCAACCTGAAAGAAAATTCCAGAAAGTCATTTTTAAATAACTCCCCAATCATACTTATTCTATAAAATCTTCCCAGCATGAATGGAGAAAAGCTTTTTAATCCCTAATCCTAACAAATTGTGCAATGGAATATTCAGTTCAAATTTTAAACATTACTCTTGTCAGCTATCCTAATGTTTATCTTTTATGAAAAAATGATACACTAAGAATATAATTCTAGAGTTAATATTTTTCTTCTCTCATGTCTATAATTTATCTATACATATATATCCATTTGAGAGTTAACTGAAGGGAAATAATAATTACCTAGCATCTAATGGAGATACTGCAACATGATACATTCTATCTCTGTCACTTAATCCTCAAAACAGCCTATGAGGTTCTTATCGTTTTACAGATGGTGAAATTGAGGCTCAGAGAAGTTAAATAGTTTGCCAAAAGTTACACAGATAGAAAGTGTCATAACCAGAATTCAAAACTCTAAAAATAATCACTCAGCCTTATAATCTTAGATTTCAACCATCCTCTAAGGTGATGACCAAAGATACTCTATAATGTCAAGAGTAACCATAAAATAAACAATTTTAGATAAAAAGGAAGCTTTTTGACATTAACACTTGTTTATTTACTGATCATAGCAATTTAACAGTATAAGCCCATGGGGAGTAAAATTATACTATGGGGAGTCAATAAAATGTTGGATTAAATAAGACTCCTGTGAAATAGAAACTGCTACAAGTCTAAGGCATAACATGCTCCAGTTGAAGCAAGAGCCACCACAAAGATGTTCCTTTAGTGACTTAGGGGCCACAACTGCCCAAGACTGATAGAGGAAGCAGAGGGGGCACGAGGAAAAGGAAAGGTGAAGCCTATGGGTCCATGGCCCTTGGAAGAGATTGTCCCATTGTCTTGACTATGATGTTGAACTACAAATTGGCCACCCCAAGGGGGGGAACTCCATTCAGCTGCTTCTCTAGTGGTAGAAGATGCAGTTTCACATATTGTTTAAGGGTGAAGTCTCTGGAGCCAGGCTGTTTGGATCTGAATTGGTCATTCATTATCCATATGACCTTGGTTAAGCACTTAAGTAGTGCCTTGGTTTCCTCATCTGTGAAAAGGACAGGAAATAATGGAAGGAAATAATGTGGATGGAATGTGAAGAATGGAGCCTGGCACATAAGAAGCCACATAATTGATATCTATTATTAAAAAGCCTTTCCAAAGCCTCCCAGACCAATGCATTTGTTTTTTTCCTCCTCTGGTAAGCTTATATATGAAGAAAAAAAGAACCAAACAAAAAATCATTCCTCTTTGTCCATGGTCCCGCACCTTGAAAATGTTATTCTTACTTAGCCAAACCTACTACATCTATGAGAGAAAAGACGGTGAAAGCCAATTAAATTTGCATCAGTATCTAGCTTTACTAATCACATCACTGTTTTACCCTTTAATTCTAGCCTAAGTTGATAAGGTCAAAAATTGCTGTTACTATCATAAGACCTTGACAAAGTCAGAACTTAGATCCTCTTTCCAAAAAGCTAAGCAACCCAAGGGAAGATGACAACCAAAGGAAGAGGCGTTACAATAAAATCATTCTCGTGGCACCTAGAAGAAAATAAAATATCTCCCCAAATCAACAAATAATAAAACAAAAAATCTTCCTCTTGCTAGGTAGATGATAGATAAAAGATAGATGTTATAGATAGTCATAGATAGCTAGATAGAGGGAGAGACAGAAAGCAAGAGATTGGGAGAATTTATGACATTCTTAGCTTAAAGCTTTAGGATAAGATTAAAATATGACTCTTACGCTGTTGGCATTTTGAGTATTATTACATGTGGCATTTGAGTATTATGACATTATTACAAATCTCCAGAAATTTGGGTTGAAAACACCCAAGTGTCAATGTGCCGGTTCAGTCGCGAGTGCCCTAGAGACCTTGGCCCCAGGGATGCAATACCATTCTGGTCCAGTGGGTATCATCATCACTGTGACCTTTCCAGCAGTGACCTGAATGAGTTATCACAATAAAGCTCTTGGAATGAAAACCACCACATAAGTACTTATTGTGCTTTGCATTTTTTATGATTCAAGTCTTTTACAAGAGACAAGCAGCTCCTAAAGATATTAGAAGAGTGGTTTATAAATAGGAAGTAGCTACACTTGCAATTCATTGATTTTCTGAAAAGGTGTAATTGCTACAGGAATATTTTTGTAGCAGAAATGTTAATTGGAGCATTCACAAAATAACAGAAAACCAGCAGGCCTATAAATAACAATGCTATTCAGGGAGCACAGAGGCTTATTTTTAGAAAACTTGAAGGTATGTTTTTTTTGTTTTCCTTCCTGCAGGAAGACTGAAAAAGAATAAAAACAGTCCCTCAGAATACACTACTATCACTTCTGGCATAGCTCCTCATGGGCTGCCAAACCAGCCATCACCACTGTGCCTCTACTTTGGCAGACGGCATGCCAACGGGACTGCCATTTTGTGCTTCTTCCTGCTCAAGAACAAGCCAGCCGTCTACCTGTAGCTGTTTTTATCAGCTATAATGGATAATTTTGCCATATTAACTCCATAAATTTGATAGAGCCAGCGAGGCTTCCATGGCATAATGGCTTAATTTTTCATTCTAATAATAACTGCCTGCCAGTTGAAACGAATAGGAACAAAAACAAACATTTCTGTTCTATAACATGATCCATGACAGATGTACTGCTTAGGAGGCCCGGGCCAGGGAAGTTCTGCTCCTTCCCATTCAGCCCAGGGTAATAAAAGCATGAACACCTAGGAACCATTTGGAAGGTTAAGGAGCTCACAGGGAAATAACCCAGCTGTCCTGTACTTAAATCCACAATTGGCCATGGGCCTGATTTCAGACTGAAATCACATAGTGGTGTGGTTGTTTCCCGATCCCAATCAGTTTAGGCTTTGAAAGTCTCCCCGGAAAAATCTAATCTTTCTTTTCTTTTCTCCCCCACCCCTTCAACATCCATATGCATGAAAAGTGAGTAATTGGATTATTCACTTGTTTGTATAGATTTTTTGGTTGACAACTTAAAAGTGCTTCTTTTAAAATGCCAGCACAAATCTTGATACATTTTAAGTGAAAATAAGGTCATTCAAGTTTGTGCCAACAAGCTACTCAGGCTTTATGTAGTTATTGATTTATCTACCTAATGAGACTGAATATCAGCAAATTGTTTTTCTGTCTTTATAAGGGAGATCACTTTCCAGACAGACACTTTAGTGAAGTCAAGTGCAAATTTACTATTTTTGGAAATGCAGTGGATTTATCTTCATTGGCAAATCAACATTGCGCATCTACTCTTGTCCTTCCTATACATACACCTATATTTTTTTCCCCAAATGATTATGTTTCTTCAGCCAAAAATTAAAAAACTCAAAGAATTTTTAACTCTCTTCTCCTTCATTAAAACATTACTCAATGATTTTTATTTTCTTTTAAAAATACCTTCCTATATTTTCCAAGTATTTTAAAGAAAATATCTTTTATTTTAAAAATTGAGGAGGACCCTACAGATGTAGTTTTTAAAAATACCTTTCAAATTGCTTCACAATTTGTTGCTGATTTTTATTATGTTAGCCAATGAGTTGCTTATACATTTGTGATTAATTTGTAATGCATGTGAAATTTACAAAAGGAAATCTCATCTTAACTGAGAAGTAAACAGCAAGCAAGCCCATTTTATGGAAAAGAGCATTAAGGTAGGAAAATGATAAAGGACTGTGCTTAGGTCAGCTCTTTTAAAACACCCTCATTAAAGGAGAGGCAATTTTTGGAACGTTTATTCCTCTCTTCCATCTAGTGGATATTAATCCTTACTCTACTCTCGTATTTAAAGATTATTGCCTGAGTAAAGGTACAAAGCACAATTTTCTTAATTTTTTTATTTCAAAATAACTTCAAATACATGCGGAAATTATAACAAAAGTACGCAGAACTCCTGAATATTCTTTACTCAGATTCACAAGTTTTAACATGTTGCCACAACCCTTTATCATACTCTCTAGAGCTATTTACATAAGGAAGTAGCTGCATACATTATGCCATTTAACACACAATATGTAAGTATTTCAAATTCAGAAAATTTAATACCGATTTAATGCTGATATCTAATCTACAGTTCATATTTCAATTTATTAAATTTTTCCAACAATGTCCTTTAAAATAAAATTCCCCCAGTACCAGGTGCAATCCAGGATTTCTTTAGTATTCTTTAATCTGAAATAGTTCATCAGACTTTCTTTGTCTTTCATGAATGACATCATTGAAAACTACAGTCCAACTGTTTGAGAGAAGGTCTTACTTTGGGTTTCTCTGATGTTTCCTCTCATTAGGTTCAGATTATGCATTTTGGCTGGAATACTACCTAAGTGATGCTTCCATCCCAGGTTATTATATGAGGAAGGACGTGATGTCTGTGTGTCCTTTATTAATGATGTTAATTTTGATTCCTTGGTTAAGGTACTACTGCAACAAACATCCCTACTACAAAGAGTTCAAGAACTATCCTTCCTTCCTTCCTCCCTTCCTCCCTTCCTCCCTTCCTCCCTCCCTTCCTTCCTTCTTTCCTTTCTTTCATTAAGGTAATATAGAAGAAATCAATTTTTTAAGTTTCTGGTTTATCCTTTCTGTGTGTCTTTTTACAAAAATAAACAGTGGGAAGCGGATATAGCTAAGTGGTTGAGCACCTGCTTCCCATGTACAAGGTCCTGCGTTCAATCACCTGAAAAAAAAAGCATTTATTTCTCCTTCTTTCTTACACAAAAGATAGCATGCTGTTGATACTCCTTTGCACTTTGCTTTTTTCCACTTAACAATGTATACCAGAAATCAGTCTCTAACAATTCATAGAGATCTTCTTCATTCCTTTTTTTTATTTAAAAGATTATTTATTTATTTATCTCTTTATCTCCCCTCCCCCCCCGCCCCCAATGTTTTGTGCTCGCTGTTTGCTCTCTGTGTGTTTTTCTGTGTCTGCTTGTCTTCTCCTTAGGTGGCACCGGGAACTGATCTTGGGACCTTCCAGAGTGGGAGAGAGGCTCTCAATCTTTTGTGCCACCTCAGCTCCCTGGTCTCCTGCGTCTCCTATTGTCTCCCCTCTGTGTCTCTTTTTGTTGCATCATCTTGTTGCACCATCTCTCCGCGCAGGCCAGCTCTCCATGTGTGCCAGCACTCCTGCGTGGGCCAACATTCCACGCGGGCCAGCACGCCACGTGGGCCAGCTTGCCTTTCACCAGGAGGTCCCGGGAATCAAACCCTGGACCTCCTATATGGTAGATGGGAGCCCAATCACTTGGGCCACATCTGTTTCCCCTTGCCCCTTTTTTATAGCTACCTAGTACTGTGTATGTACCATAGTTTATTCAATCAGTTTCCTTGGTGTGAGCAGTTTACTAAGTGCCACTAGTTTTCCATTACAAATGGTGCTTGTTGGAGGGGATTCTTCAAGGTAAATTCTAGAAATGGGATTTTGGGTCAAATAGATATGAAGTTTTATTAGGTATTACCAGATTCCCCTTTAAAAGGGTTGTCCTATTCTGCATTGCCACCAACAATGACAGTGACTGTTTCCCTATAGCCCCACCAATATATACTGTCAATTTTTAAAATGTTTGCCACCCTAACCAGTGAGAAATAGTATCCAGTGTAGTTTTAATTTGGATTTCTCTCTCATTAATCAAGTTGAATTACCTTTCATTTTCTTCAGTCTTCTAGTAATGTTGAAGTCACAGGTCCTGAGTGGTTTTATTTGCTCTCCTATTGATCTCATATGTTTTAAGGAGGATATGTAGAGAAACAGATTCAGACAGCCACGATTTTCCTAGGCCAAGCTCACTTAAAGCAAGCTCCCTTTAACTTGAGTTGGATGTCCTGGATGCTCAGGGTGGAATGTCC
>JAQZBX010027293.1:0-28453 GCA_029593785.1 Cabassous unicinctus
GCGTTTCCCCTCTTTCTGTTGCTGTGAACTGCCAGATGTGGGTAGTTAGAATGACAGAGCAAGAGGATGGTATAAGGATAGTGAATAGGAGAAGGGGGAACATCTTCCAGCGTTGATGGTTCACCGTAACCAGAGTTCCTGCGACGAGGCTTTTTCGTTCCTTCGTTTCTTCGTTCCTTCGTTCGCTGACACCGTTGAACTTCGTGACAGGCTTGTCACGGCTTTACGAATGAGAGGGCCCTCCTCGTTCGATGCGGCGCTTCCTTTCGCTGGATGTCACTCGAGCCCCATGTTGGGCGCCACTTGTCCCGACCCGTGGGACAAATCAACTGAGACTCCGAGTTACCCAGCGAAGGAATGAGGCATAGACACGTGTAAGAAAATGGCTGTGCACTTTATTCTACTAACATAGCTCTTCCGTTGCTCTGTCACAAGGGTTAAAATCAGCTCTTTTATAAGCAGGGAAAGGGGAAGTGCATTAAGGCTTAGGTGTCGATACATGATTGGGTAATTTGAGTTGCTAGGTGTGGTAGAGATGGTGACTATTTGCGCGCGCGCAAACATTGTGGCGCGAACAGTAACAGGATATGCTATTTTAAGAAGAAGAAGAAGAAGAAGAAGAAGAAGGAGGAGGAGGAGGAGGTAGAGACGGCCATGACAGTTGTATTCATTCAACATTGCCCCCAACAACTACTCCAGATTTTGTATGGTTGCTATTTGGGTGGAATAAATTTTCCAAACTTTGCAATTTCAACCTGATAGTGTCCTTATATCTGAGGTGATGTCTTGTAGACAGCTGTATTAGTCAGGGTTCTAGGTAAACAGAATAAACTGGAGATATCTGACAATAGTATGAGATTTTATAAGAGTCTCTCATGTGACTTTGGGGATGCACAAGACCAGGTTCCACAGACAGGCTTCCAACCAGGGGCTCTGAAGAATGTCCAATGAAGGTCTTTAATGAGTTTCTGGGAGATGTTGGTTGTCCAAAGATGAACTGGGAAATTCTTGAATTTTGAAATCATTTCCCCTTTTAAGACATTCATCTGATTGGATAAAGCCTCACTTATTGCTGATGGAAATGTCCCTAATTGATGTAGATGTAATCAGCTATTTATGCAGTACACTCACTGCAGGCTAAAGTCCATAAATGTCCTTGTATTATGATTAGCCCAGTGCTTGCTTGATCAAACAACTGGGCAATTATACCTGGCTTAGTTGACACATTAGCCTAACCATCACAGTCCACCACTTGTCAACTCTGCAACCATACACATTACCTTAAATGATACTTAGTCTCTAAGTAAATACAATAATACACACACATACATATATATTTCTACCTAACAATGTTCAAATCTCCTGCGATCACCTGAAAACATATTAATTTCCTACAGAATACAGGACAAGTCTTTGGGTAATATTCACTCTTAAACTTGACATCCTTAAATATTATGACATGAAACTAATACAACTTTTCATATCATATGGGAAAAGGCTGGGGGAAAAACAAAGAAACTCATTTTGTGTACATATATAATGATACTCATAATGAAAAAAGGAAGAAAGAGTCATGACTATTACAGACCTCATTTCTTTAACTGGTCATGTGGTTGAAGTTCATATTTATCACTGCCTTATTCCACTACCCATTACCTCAGCAAGCCCTTCAGCTGGCTGTGGTGCTTTACCTGATGGGGTGACCCAAACTTTCACTCCTGAACATTCTGGGCCATTGTTTATCATGCTTGGATTGGGTTGTTGCAATTTTCTATGGACTTTAAACACAGGACATGGCAATATTAGGACATGCCCTAGAGGATCTCCTGTATTACAGGGAACCTCTTCTTTACCCACATTATGTAGATGCAGTCCTATTTCCCCTTGATAGTCAGGGTCTTTTTCTCCAGCCAGTACAGTAATTCCCTTTTTTGCCTGTTGATTCAGAGGTAAGAGGAGCCCAAAATCACCATGTGGAAGTCTTAAATTCCAGTTCTGCGGAATCATTTTTGTGTTCCCTGGTGACTACACTCCTCCTTTTGGGACTAAAACTTGTAGACCAGCAAAGCTCAAGGTTGCAGGGACAGGAAGCAAAAATTTTCCTAGTGGGTCATTAGGGTTTATAGTGAGTGGTTCTACTCCCATTTCTGTCTCTTGATTACTGGACCCCTGAACCTGGTTACGGAAAAAGTAGCACCATAGAATGGGTACTTATTTGGAACATATACGTCCTCCTAGAGAACATTGCCCCAGCCCTGCAAGCTATTGTCACTAAGTTGGTGCTGTAATTAAGTCTTCAAAAGGTCATTCTACAGTTCTATTAATCGAGCTGCTACAGGGTAATGGTAAGACCAGTGAATTCCATGGGCATGTGCTTATTCCCACACATCATTTGCTAGGAAATGGGTTCCTTAATAAGAAGCAATGCTATGTGGAATGCCATGGCAGTAGATAGGACATTTGGTAAGCCCATGGATAATAGTGTTGGAAGAAGCATTGCATGCAAGGGATGCAAACCCATATCTGGAGTATGTTTCTATTCCAGTTAGAACAAATCAGTGCCTCATCCAGGTGGAAGTTGTCAAATGAAGTCTACCTGGCACCAAGTAGCAGGCTGGTCTTCTTGAGGAATGGTGCCATATCAGGGGCTGAGTGTGGGTTTTTGCTGCTGGCAAATTGGGTATTCTGCAATAGCTGTAGCCAAGTTAGTCTTGGTGAAGGGAAGTTCATGTTGCTGAGCCCATGCATAACCTCCTTCTCTACATCCATGGTCACTTTGCTCATGAGCCCATTTGGCAATGACAAGAGTGAATGAGGAAAGAGGTTGAGCATTAGCCATAGAACATGTCATCTTATCCACTTGATTATTAAAATCTTCCTCTCTGAAGTCACCCTCTGGAGTGCATTCACGTGGAACACAAATGTTTTCATGTTTTTGACCACTCAGAAAGGTCTCTCCACATACCTTTTCCCCAGAACTCTTTGTCACTAATTTTCCAAGCATGTTCCTACCAAGTCCCTGACTATCCAGCCAAACCATTGGCTACAGCCAATGAATCAGTGTACAAACACACCTATTGCCATTTCTTTTTCCAAGGAAAATGAACCAGATGCACTGCTCAAAGTTCTTCCCACTGGGAGGATTTGTCCTCACCACTATCCTTTAGGGATGTCCCAGAAAAGGGCTGCAGCACTGCAGCTGTCCACTTTTGTGTGTTACCTGCATATCATGCAGAACCATCTGTAAGCCAAGCCCAAGATTTCTCTTCCTCAGTCAACTGAATTTAAGGGACTCCCCAAGAGGCCAAAGCTATGGATTGAAAAGAGTAGGTAATATGGAAGAAGTGGTGACCATGGACATTTAGGTTACTTCCTCATGCAACTTACTTGGGCTTTCAGGACCTGCTCAAGCACTATATACTATATACCACTTCCAATTTATTATGGAGTGCTGATGTGCATGCCCAAATTTATGATTTGGTATGTCAGACAATAACCAGCTCATGATAGGCAACTCAGGTCTCATGGTAACTTGATGGCTCATGATTAATCATTATGTCTCTTCTAAGCCTCATTAGTAGACCAAAAGCCATTTCTCAAAAGGAGAATAGTTGTCTGCAGAGGATGGCAGGGCTTTGCATTGTGATCCTCTTATAGGGGCCTGCCAAAGGGTCCAGGCAACAACTCTATTTGCCACTGAAACTTCCAGCACCATTAGATCAGCTGGACAATAAGGCCCAAGTGATAGTGCAGCTTGCACAACAGCCTGGACCTGTCACAGAGCGTCCTCTTGGTCCACTCCTGATTCAAAGCTAGCAGCTTTTCTGGTCACTAGGTAAATGGGCTGGAGTTGCACACCCAAATAAAGAATGCATTATCTCCAAAATCTGAAGAGAACAACTAAGGGTTGTGCCTCTTTTTTGGTCATAGGAGGAAGCAGATGCAACAGCTTATCCTTCACATTTCAATGGATACCTCCACATGGCCCACACCACTGGACACCTAGAAATTTCACTGATGTGGGAGGACACTGTATTATTGTTGGTTTTATCTCCCATCTTCTCTCATGCAAATGCCTTACCAATAAGTCTAAAATTTTTGCTATTTCTTGCTCAAAAGGTCCTATGAACATGATATCATAAATATAATGACCCAGTGTGATGTCTTGTGGGAGGGAGAGATGATCAAGTTCCCTGTGGATGATATTATGACATAGGGCTGGAGAGGTGATATACTCTTGAGGCAGGACAGTGAAGGTATACTGCTGGTTTTGCCAGCTGAAAGCAAACTGTCTCTGGGGGTCCTTTTTAATGGCAATTGAGAAAAAAGCATTTGCCAGATCAGCAGCTGCATACAAGGTACCAGGGGAGGTTTTGATTTGCTCAAGCAATGATATCACATCTGGGACAGCAGCTGCAAGTGTAGTCACCACCTGGTTAAAGTTACAATAATCTATGGTCATCCTCCAAACATCCATATGTTTTCTGCACAGGCCAAAGAGGAGAGTTGAATATGATGTGGTGGGAATCACCACCCCTGCATCATTCAAATCATAAATCATGGCACTAATCTCTGCAATCCCTCAAGGAATCTGATATTACTTTTGACTTACTATATTGGTAGGTAGGGGCAGTTCTAGCAGCTTCCACTTGGCTTTTTCCACCATAATAGTCTTCACTCCACAAGTCACGGATCCACTGTGGGGATTCTGCCAGTTACTGAGTATGCCTGTTCCAATTATCCATTCTGGAACTGGGGAAATAACCACAGAATGGATGTGGGGACTCACTGGACCCACTGTGAGGTGGACCTGAGATAAAACTCAATCAATCACCTGGCCTCCATAAGCCACTACTCTGACTGTTGGACCAAGGTGATGTTTTGGGGCTCTTCAAATTAATGTCACTTCTGAGCCAGTTTCTAATAATCCCCAAAATGTCTGATCATTTCCTTTTCACCAATTCACAGTTACTCTGGTAAAAGGACTTTGGTCTCCTTAAGGAAA
Organism: Cabassous unicinctus; assembly: GCA_029593785.1. Classification (NCBI taxonomy): domain Eukaryota; kingdom Metazoa; phylum Chordata; class Mammalia; order Cingulata; family Chlamyphoridae; genus Cabassous; species Cabassous unicinctus. The sequence continues at coordinate 5,006 of JAQZBX010027293.1, forward strand.
GGTGGGAGGAAGATTAAGAATGCACATCTTTGGCATTTTAACTGGATCCTTCCCCAAGGGCATGTAGCCTTCTCCTCATTCCAGGGGCTCTGGGTCTGCAAACTGTCTCAAGTATAGGAATTGATTAAGGGGCCGTGATTCTTTGAGTCTGTAATTTGAGTTAAGGTTTTGTTCAATCAACCTAGAACACTTCTTCTTATACAGATCCAGAATAAATTTAGTAGACTGTCCATCTGTATCACTTCTAGGTACCCCATGATCTATTAGCTAATGCTATAACTATCTATGCAACTCAGATTATTTTGAGTGCTGCTTTGAATATGTCTTTCATAGTGGTAGGCACACCAAACTTGTCTTTCACAATTAACTACTGATACTTGACTTTTACTAGATGGAGATACAATTATCCCCATAATGTTTAAGGATTCTAATACCATTTCAGCCCTCCCTAGTGTAATATCTGGACTACAGAGAAGAGCAACCACAGAGCTCTTCAGGGAACATGGGTTTATTCATACAAAGTTATTTCTCACCGTCCTGGTTAAAAGTGTGTCCTCTGGATATTCCTGAGGTGGGTGTGCATGACTCAAATAGTAAATCCATTCTCATATTCCAATCTCTCTACACTTTAAAATTCCTTCTTTACTGTATACCAGAGTAAATCAGGCATCTCAGCCTCAATCATGCTAGGCCATCTTTTGGTCCATATCTCAGTCAGCAACAAAAACTGTTAAAGCCCTTTCTAATCCTTCAAGCTATAATGTTGTATTCAGAATTTCTGCTTAGTGGGCCCATGTCAATAAAGTCAGCCTGATCCATCTTTATATTCCTTCCATCATTATCTCATACCTTTTGTGTCCATTCACACACATATTCCCCTGATTTCTGTCTATATAAGTGGGGAAACTCATGCAATTCTTTCAGTGTATAGTGTAGTTCCTCATGGATCACAGTTTATATTTCACCTTTGGGAGCTTGTGATTTTAGTTGAGTAATACCTCTCAAAAACAAGAGAGGTGGTGGGGTGGGTAAGGAGAAGCATTAGAAATGTCTTGCAAACTACTGACCTCAGGGCATTCCTTTGCATTTTCTTCTCCTGAGACAGGGGTAATCTCTTCAGGCAGGGATAGGAAGGCAGATTCCTCAGGGCAGGCTGGATGCTGGTCAGTGCATGCTGAGTTTGGCTGGTATCTGCCTCAGGGCTGGGAGGAGGTCCATACTCCCTGGGGCAGGCTGGAGGCTCTTTGATACAAGGTTGACAAGGTGTGATCTCCACAGGTAAGGCTATGGCAGTTTTACCTGGTAAAGTCTCAGCAGAATTTAAGGTTCCAATGTTGACAATAAAATTGTCATCATCCCATATGTCTCTATCCCAATCTTCTGGGTTCCACTCATTTCCAAGCAGTGCCTTCACTTTAACTCCAGAAACCCTGTGGGGTTGTAATTTTAATTTCCTTTTGTAACTCTGCTACACATACAATGAGAGTCTGGGTTTGGTTCTCAGACATCTCAAGTCTGTGGCTATAGAAGACAAGATTTTCTTTCAGAGTACATGTAGAATCTTTCATATTATTCATGCAGCATTTAAGGTTCAAATTTGAAGCCTTTAGATCATCTCTTTCTTTTGTAACTGTATCCAGAGTATCTGGGAGGAGCCAGCTAATATCATTATACCCTTTGACTCCACAAAATTCTTTTACGGTGTTGAAAACACTCTCATCCAGATCCTTTCTTCTTATAAGCATGGAAGTAGGGGAATTCAGTGATAATATTTTGTGTATCTCTATTGCAAACTCATACCATGGACCGTTATTGGCCCCTTCATTATTGGAAAGGGAGTCATTAATTCCCTTGAGTCCAATTAGAGTAGAGTGCCAATTGCAAAATTCCCAGACATCTCATGTTTCAGACTCTGTTTCCTCAAGAACCACTCCTGGTACCAAGCTGTATTAGTCAGGGTTCTCTACAGAAACAGAATCAATAGGAGATATCTGTCAATAGTATGAGATTTTTAAGTCTCTCACATGACCATGAGGATGTACAACCCTAGTTCCACAGGCAGGCTGCAAATCAGGGACTCTGAAGAAAGTCCAATGAAGGTCTTTGATGAGTTTCTGGGAGACCTGGCTGTTCTAAGATGAGGTGGGAAATTCTACCTGAATGCCGATATCACTTCCCCTTTTAAGGTATTCTAATAATTTGATAAAGTATCACTGATTGCTGATGCCAGTCTCCCTGATTGATGTGGATGTAATCAGCTATCTTTTCAATAAAACTCACTGGTGACTATAGTCCAGAAATGTCCTTGTAGTACCATTAGCCCAGGGCTTGCTTGACCTAAAAACTGGGCACAATTACCTGGCCCAATTGACACATTAGCCTTACCATCACAACAGCATATAGATAGCTCATACTTTTTTATCCGTTCTGTCTTTCTATGTCTTTTGATTGATGATTTCAATTTTACTATAAATTCATTATTTACTTTGTCCATTTTATCCTTTGGCTTTCCATTGTCATATCTTACCATGATCTATCTTTTTAGCCCTTTTATTACAATGACTTATAATCTTCATTTTTACACTCTTCTTGAAGTCCTTTGCCTTTGTTATTTCCCTTTAGGTTGTAGCAAATATTAACACCTGCTTTAAACCCCTCCCCTTTTTTTGGTCTTTATAAAGGGTATTTTTTTGTGGTAGAAGTCCACAGATACCAGGCCATAAAGTGTTAAATTTCTTCTCTCACCAAAGTCCATTGCCACGTATTGGAGCAAGACAGCTGCTGATGTTTGCCAGGGTACAGGCTTCTTGGGTTCCTCTCTTCCCAGGGCTGTGTTTTTCTCTGGGCTTAGCTCCTCTGGTTCCTCCACAAGGTCAGCTGCAGACTCTCAGATGAATGGCTCACTTTTCCTCTCCTGGGGCCTTCTCATGAACATCAAAACTCCAACATCAAAACTGCTTCTCAAAAAACTGCTCCCACTGTCCTTTGCCTTGCCTTTTTAAAAAATTTTTAATTTTTTTTTATTGTGGGTAAAAATCAAAATTTTCACAACACAAACCAATACTTGTAAAATGATATATAAATATATATGCATATATGTACATTTGCTTACATAAATGTTATTATATATATATATATATATATATATTTTTTAAACATGCTTAGATTACATAAATGTTACACAAAAATTACAGGGATTCCCATGTTCCCTTCCTCCCACACCTCCCATAACATCCCACATAAACATCTTTCATTAGTGTGGTGTATCACCTGCAATGGACATACACATCCTGGAGCTTTGTCACTAAGCATGGAACATAGTTCACATTGTAGACCACAGTCTCTCCCACACAGTTCTGCATGGTATATGCTGATGTAAAATGGCCTATATCTGTCATTGCAATCTCACTCAGGATAATTCCCAAGTCCTGAAAATGCCCATGTATTACAGCTGCTTTTCCCTTCCCTGCCCTGAAAGCATCCAGCGGCCACTGGCCCCACCTCACTGTTGTAATTTCTTCCATTGCTTGAATCACAATATGTCTACAGCAGAATACCATTAAGTCCACTCTAGTCCATAGCTCTTCCCCCAGCCTGAGGAGTCTGGGATGGTGATGTCCACTCCACCTCCAAGTGAGAGTGTGCTTATATCCCATGGATACAGTGGATGGGATTATCCTGCCTGCAGCTGCAGGCTCTCTCCATTCCCTGGGATGGCCGTTGTCCATCATCGTCTCCTCACCAGGTGACTTGGGTGAGTCCATTGAGCTGTAGAGTAGGAGTTGCAGCCCCAATAAGATTCCAGGCACAGCTGGCACATGGGCAGGCCAGAGGCTCCAGTCTCTAGTAGTATACCTATGAACTCCAGCATCACATGTAGGTTTGAATAGAAGGGACTGACAGACCATGTGCAGGGAGGACTTATTTGAGTCCAACTCTGTCACTCTCAGGAGCACAGATTCCAAAGAAGAGCCCACCGATTAGGTGTCAATCTCTGGGGCTACCCCTTCCTTATATAGGACCTGTGTGTCTCCAGAGCCCTCAGGAGACCCTATGTTTGGGGGTGATATCCACTTTGGTGATCTATGAGATCCTACTGAGGTGTGTGTAAGCGTTACCTCTGGGATGACCTCCTGGCTCTCTTTGAAGTCTCTTAGCCACATGAACTCATTTGTCTTTATCTTTCCCCCCTTTTATTCAAGGTCTTCTTTCCAGTCATATTGCCAATTGGCACTTGGTATTAATCCCTTGTTGCCAGGGATACTCATCCCCAGGAGTCATGTCCCACTCTGGGTGGAAGGTAATGTATTCATATACTGAGTTTGGCTTAGAGAGAGGCCACATTTGAGTAACAAGGAGACTTTCAGGTGGCAACTCTTAGGCACCCCGTAACAGTAGGCTAAGTTTCAATTACAAGAGCAAGGACTCATAAGGCTAGTCATCAATAACAAAAACCCATCAGCGGACCATCCTCTTTTGCCAGACACTGCCCCTACACTCGGGGGGACTGTTGCTGCTCCCTTGGAGAATGTGGCAGAGCTCTCCAGGCTGGGAATTCAGTATTCCCTCATTTATTGAGTGATTGTCTACCCACCATGACCATGCCCCATCTCTTGATCATTTGAACAATTTTATATGTCTTTCGTATATATTCAGATGAACTTCCTCCCATGAATGTCCCATCCCAAACAACCCCCACCAATGATCTTCTGCAGCCCCCATTGTAACCCTTATGTGATCTAAACCTTCATTAAGGATGAAGCCCATATAATAACAAAATACATTTAATAGGAAAATGAAATAATAATGATAAGCTTAAATAACATACTTTAGCTATTTTTGTTTGTATGTGAAGACATTAACTCATCCTCATTTTTGAAGGACACATTTTTGCATAAAGAATTCTTGGCTGGCAGTTTTTCCCTTTTAGTACCTTAGATACATCACAACACTTTTTTTCCTGCCTCCATTGTTTCCTATGAGATATAGGCAGTTAGTCTTATGGAGGTTTCCTTATTTTTAATGCATTACTTTTCTCTTGCTGCTTTTAGAATGCTCTCTTTTTCTCTGGTATTTGTCATTCTGAATAGTAAGTGTCTCAGAGTATGTCTATTCAGATTTATTTTGTTTGCTGTGTGTTGTCCTAATTGGGTATTGTTATTTATGTTTTCAATACAGGCTGGGAATTTTGGGGGCAGGATTTTCTAAAAATTCTTTATGTCATTTTTCCATTCTCTTCCCCTTCTGGGACTCTGATAATGCATATGTTTGTGCATTACTTGTTGTCATTCATTTTCCTGAAATCATGGTCCATTTTTTTCCATTCTTTTCTCATTCTCTTGTCCTGTCTTTTCAATTTCATATGATTGGTTCTTCACTTCACTAATTCTGTATTACATGAATTCAAATATGTTGTTATAAGCATCTAATATATCTCCCTTGAGATGGCTACCTCATCTGTCTGCTTGCTCTCATCTCATGGTGACAGCTCATTGTGTCCACTCCTTGAGTACATTCATTGTGTCTGCTCATTTTGTCTCCTCATCTTCTTTAAGAGGCACTGGGAACCAAACCTGGGAAAATGAGGGAGGTGGGTGCACAACCACTGAAGCCACATCTGCTCCTTGCTTGTTGTTTCCGCTCATTGTGTCTGTTTATCAGCTTGTTGCATCAAATTGTCACATCAGCTTGTTGCATCTGCTCATCTTCTTTAGGAGTTCCCAGCAACTGAAACTGACACCTCCAATGAAGAAGGTGGTGTCCAAAAGATTGAGCTACATCATCTCCTCATCTAACAAATTTTTATTCTCATTTGTTGGGGTTTCATTCCCATAAGCTCTCTTAGTGTTTTTGTAGGCATTCAAATTATTCTTTATATTCAGCCAGTGTCTGAATAACCTTTATCTATTTATTCATATTTTTTATGAATTCCTATATAGATTTGATTTATTTGTTTTGCATGATTTTCATTGATTAGTTGCCTAATCAGCTCATTAATATATATGTCTAATCATAGATTAGTTGTCTAATCTTGTGTCTTACCAAATTTTTAATTTCTTCTTTGACTTGGCCATATATTTCTGTTTCTTAGTAGGGACTATAATTTTTGTTGATGTTTAGGCACCTGAATATATTGGTGAATTTACTCTGATCATCAATATTTCTCTCTTGACTAGTAGTTTTGTTTCACAACTCTTCTTTGATTTTTGGTTCAACTTATTCTAAGTCTTTAAAATTGCCAAGATTAAGCAATCAAAATATGGGCAGAGACTCACTAATCTGGTGCAAATCTGCTCCACATGGTCTGGGACAAGAGACTCTTAAAAGAGATTTTTTTCCTTGCAGTTTCCCAGCCAGGTAGCAGATGATGTTCATCAGGAAATCTTTCCATGGATGTGGTTTTTCATCCTCCACCTGCCCATAATTCTGATCTGGCAAGAGCTGAGCTTCAAAGCTGATTCTGCTGGCCAAATTCAGTGAAGAGCAACCACTCCCCACACTCCAGTGCTCCCTTCATCTTCCCGGGAGGAATATCTCTGTTCCCCACTCAGTTGGCTGCATTTAGCCATTACTTTTATCCAGGCAGTTAGCTTTGAAGGGGGCTATTTGTTATCAACACTGTAACATTTCAGTAAATGCCACTTCATGTATAAAAATCAGAATATAAAAATTTCATTCTTATTTAATAGGTTAATGTGTTTTAAGTCTTTAAAATTCTCTATCATTCCAAGCACTTATTTCATTGTTATTTGTGAAAAAAAACTGAGTCATTTGTCCTGCAGAATAACATGTTCTGGATTCTGTGAATTCACCTCTGTGCTGTCATGGAATACACTTGTCTAACCCTATTCTTCCTGTAGATTATTAATAACTTAAGAAGAAAAAACACCCTTTTGTTCTTACTGCTTGATGTCTAAATGTACAATGAAATGCTTCTGTGATGGAAAGATTATTGCCCTTATATAGGAAAAAAAATCAGAGTGAGAGAATGGAAAAATGTGAGTTTAATATATTATGAAGTTTACAAAAAATGTGGCAGCTATTTGTTATTAAAATCACATCCAGGACAATTGGCTAGACAATTGGAAGAAAAAAGAAAAACAGATTCTACAAATAACAACAAACACTAATAAATAATTCTCAAATATGTTAATTACTGAAATGTGTATAATTAAATTATAAAGATACTAAAAAATAAAGTTGTGATTCTTTATTATCTTATATCCTGGATTATGAGAGATAGTTTACCTTTCTTAATATGACACCAAACAGAAATGATACCAAACAGTTCAACTTAGATAATTTTAAAAAAGTAATTTCTAAGGAAAATAGAAAACTAATCACTGTAGAAAATGTGATAGAAAATAAATTTTTGAAAAGTAATTCACAACTATATAATTCATAACACATAGAGAAGTCTGAAAATCACAAAAATAGAAAAAAGTGAAATATACATATAAAGAAGTTAAAAAAGAAAAATATAAAAAGCTAATAAATTTTTGGAAGTCATTTAATTTAATTTTTAATCAATTTTAAATGGTAAAAAAGTGAGAAATCATCATTTTGCCATATGGTTTAACAAATATTGATGGATTTGAAAGTACTTAGCAATAAGAACAATCCAATCGAAAGCAAACATTATGAATCTTTTGTAGAAAAATATATATTTGAATTATTTTTTGTTGATAAATTTTGAAATTGTAAATAATTAAAAATATGCAGAAGGAAATTCATGTTGAAATTAATAAAATGAAATACACATTAAACAATATTTTTCTCAATTGATCTTAGAGATTATCTATTTGAAAACAGAAAAAGTGTAATAATTTCCGGTGGCTTTAAATATCCATCTGTCAGGGATTGGAAGACAATAATAAATTTGAAAGATAGAAGAACATTTATATTTACATATATAGAAAAAAATCTATGAAATATTACAAATAAGAAAGAATATATGGTATATTCATCACCTTACATAACATTCATTAACATAAATGAAGGGGAATTTATTTCAACTTAATTTCATTTCTGAACTATATAAAATTTTTAAAACAATGCATTTTTCTATAATGAGGAACATGTATGCAAGAAATTAATTTCAAACATTGACATGCTTTTAACCATATATGTTATCACTAATTAGAGTTTTCCTTCAAAGTAATGTCCAAAATTGCATGCTTTAAAATGAGTGAATATATAACACTTTGTTACTTATTCTCATTTTGAAAACGACCACAGCTTTCTTTACAGATTACATTATTAATTTTTGTTTATCATGAGTAACAATCTTTTTATTAATTGAACTTATCCTGTAGTATATTACAAAAGGAAATATATGTATATATGAACAGCTTGGTGGCAGAAGAGACCAGGTACAATGTAAAATAAATTTAAATAAAGACATAATTTTTCAAAAATTCTTACTAGAATTAGTACAATATTTTTCTGACCAGTGTTGATTAGTCCATATGTAGGAAAATCCAATGTTATTAGGAGGAATAAGAACATATAAAGGGGGAAACAATCATAACTTTATTCAATTGAAATAGACGGTATGGCTCTGTGATTATTTGAACAGAGCCCTCTAAATCAGTATAAAATGTTATCCAAAGATTGACCCCGAGTGCCTTGTTTTCTCTTTTTATAGCAAGAGAAAGTCATCAAAAGAGAATTTTTTAAGAAAATTTGAATATTAGGGCAAAGAACAAATCCAACTACCCAGGTGCTGTAAATGGCTGATCAGTAAAAGCCTGTCTCTCTGCTATTGCATACAAAGATGACTGTATTAATATTATTTTAAAGTTTTTGTTGTTGCTCAGTACAAGATTTCAGATTTTGTGATTTATGCTTAATTTCTTAGTTTCTGTTTTCACTTCATCCATGTATTTCTTACACTCCCATGATCTATGCTGATTGAACCGTGTATTTTTTTTTCTTTTAAATAAGGAAATACTGTGTGTGGTATATATGCACAGACATACAAATTGCATTGTAGGAGGCTTACATTCCTCTCAATAGCATTTTAGACATTTCTGTCTATATTCCTAAGTACCCAGTAAGAAAATGTCTTTTTTTTTATATGTAATAAACTTTATTTTTAAGGAGGTTTTAGATTACAAAAAAGTCACATTGAAAGTCAGAGGGATTCCCATTTACCCCCTGTCTCCACCCCACCATCCCCTATTTTTTTCAAAATATGAGTACAATTTGTTGTGAAGTTTCTGTAAAAGACACTCATTAAAAAATAGACATATAAATAATGACTCACTTGTGGTAAGGCCTAACCTACCTACAGTAATAATCTAAAAAAATAAAACCATCGCAGTGACATTTATCAGTACTTTGCATATCTAACCAATATGGAAGGAGGCCACTGTCATTGTTATAAATTCTTAAAGTGAAAATCTTAAGCACAAATCAAAATTCAGAGAAGCTTCAGAATGTTCACATTTGCATGCATTTTTTGGCTGAACTTTCAAAGATTGCATATATAACAAATTCACAACTTTGAATCAAAATGAATTTGAAAATAATTTAAGCCTTGTGACAAACTTACTCTAGTAGCTAGGAAAACAGAGTGAATAGAAACTGCAGTATATTTCTAGGAGAGAAAGCAATCACTTATTTCCTTTGTCATAAAGCAAAATTCAAAGTGTCAAAATTTTATTAACACTGGCTAAGATATTTACTATTCAAGAATTTGCTTTTCAAGTTGTGTCTTTAAATTGTATACATCCATATATTTGGATTAAATTAAGTTTATGTATCAAAAACATTTTGCTCATAATTCTAATCTTAAGTATAAACCATAACTTATAAAAGCATAGTGCAAATACTATACAATAATACTACCATTTAGATTTGTATGCTTCATCTGAAAAATTTATCTTACAAACAGGAGTTTTGCCCTGTTTCTCCAGAATAAATGTCCCTATGTCTAAAACTTTACATGATAATCAAAAAAGACAGATTTAAATAATTCATCTTCTTTCTCAGTTACAGTCTCTACAGTCCCAGGAGCAGACACAATAACCATTGTTTCATTTGTTGAAGTTGTCTTCTGTTTATCAGCAATAGCTGCACAAACAGCAACACTATCTCTTTCAAAGACATCATCAGAAATTGACTTTGTTGAGAAATCTGTTATTTCTGATTGACCCTTTTTAGTCCTCTATGCCACTTTCTGCTGCTCCTGGAGTGTTCTTGCCCAAGAAAACTCTTCTTTCCTTTATTTCAAGGTTTCATTGAATAGATGTGAAGGCCTACTTTAAATCTTTGAATTGCTTCATCCGTTTTGTCCATTGGCTCTTTGTTGTTCTATTGTGTGTCTTCTTTTCCTATAGTTCATCATCCTTAAAATCTGCATTTTTAAACTCTTCTCCAAATCTCTCACCCTTGTTATTTCCTTTCAGTTTGCAGCACCTCCTTTAGTATCTCTTACAAATCTCATCTTTTGGTAACATTATATCAGTTTTTGTTTGTCTATGAAGATTTTGAACTCACACTCATTTTGAAGGACAGCTTTGCCAAATACAGAATTTTTGGCTGGAAGATTTTCTCTTTCATTTCTTTACATACATCATACCACTTTCTTCTCTCCTCCTTGGTTTCTGATTAGAGGTCAACACTTAATCTTATCGAGTTTCCATTTCTGTTCTATTGTTTTTCTAGTTGAGATGTTCTGCATTTGAAATCACTAATTCTGGCTTCAAGCAACTCAAATCTGCTCTTATGTGCCTCTAAATTATTTTTAATCTCATCCTTTGTGTCTTTCATTCACATAAGATATGTTACTATTCATTGCAGGCTTGCAAATTGTTCTTTATGCTATTCCAGTGTCTTCTTAAATAACTTTTATTTTTTAAGTCATATTTTCTTTAAATTCTTTGAAGTGATTTTGGAGAGCTATGTGATTATCACTGATTAATTGTAATAAATCCTGTCTTTCTTCAGGATATTTGGTTTTCTCTTTAACCTTGGCCATCTCTTCCTGTTTTCTAGTATGGCTTATAATTTTTGGCTGATATATAGGCATCTGAATATGTTGGTGTATTTACTCTGATGGATAATTTCTCACTCTTGCCTATTGGTTTTTTTTCCCCCAGCACTTCTTTGATATTTGTTTCAATTTATTCTCAGTTTTTAATATTTCCCAGCTAAAGTTTTCAAAATTGGGCCAGGGTCTCACTAGTAGGGCATAGATTTTCTCCCAGGGGTTGGATAGAGAGTCAACAGTTTTTGTCCATGAAGTTTTCTGTCTGGACAGCAGATGGCGCTAGTCAGTGCACCTTTCCATGGAGTCATTTCAGTCTCAATTGTCCTGTGTTCCTGTGTTGAATCTCCAGATCAGATATTCAAAGTGGGCTCTGCTAACCTAATTCAGTGATGAAAAGCACCCCGACCTCCCTTCCCTTTTCTCTTGAAACAGCTGATGGGGGGAAAGGTGTGTTACCCTTTCAGTAGGCCTCAGAGAGCCAGGGGATTTAACCCAGCATAATACCTTGGGAGTGGTGGAAGGGACCCTTTCTCAGCTGCCACAAAGGCTTGAACACTCACGGTTGTCTTTTAGGCTTCTTCATCTCTCTGTCCTTCACCCTCCTGGGAGTTGTGTATCACTATCCCGGTCTGATGACATACAAAGCAGGTCCCTTGGACAGCTTTTGGCTCTTCTCCCTTGTTTTGGTGAGAGCATTCAGCTCTCACTGTTAGTTCATTGCCATTATCCTGCAATACTCAAAAATAAAGCTTTTAACTCTAACACATATTATTTTCTGTTATTGGATATTAGTCTAGAAATCAGTAAATCTCTGGATTTTGAATAGGTTTCAAAGTGTCCTTAAAATCTGTTAAGCAGGAGAGTTGCTTTCTTCTGCTGACAAATGGAAATTCTTTTCATCCAAATTTTTCAATTCATCTTGATTTCATCCTCATGAATTACCTTTTGTTATTTTAATTTTTTTAACAATCCTGTTGTTTTAATATGTTCAAACATGATGTGAAATATATTCTCCTTTTTGCATTTGTTTAATGTTATTTCCAAAAAGTTGTAGGTTACATAAAAGTTACTTCAAAAATATAGAAGATTTTCATATACACCACCCCTTGTCACATTTCCCCTTAGTAATAAATCTTAGATTGCCATTGTTCATTTGTTACAATTGATGAACAGATATTAAAAAATTGCTATGAACCATGGTCTAAAATTTACATTAAGGTTTGTACTTTGCATTGTACAATATTTCAGGTTTTGAGAAAATATATAATGGATTGTATCCATCATTGCAATGTCATGCAGAACAATTCCAATGTCCTAAAAAAGTCCCCATGTTCCCACTATGCTACCCTTCCTTTCCCCTCACAACATCTAGTCACCATCATTTTTATATCAACATTACAAGTTATGTTACTATAATAAAAATGCCTACTTTGGCCTTATGTTTGCTCATTCCTCAATCTTATGGTTTTTGGAAAGCTCATTTCTGCTTTGCTTCAAATTGAGAGACAGTTTAGATCTTCTGAGGCAAATGGAAGTAACTCTTTTGCTTGCAGTTTTAGATAATCTTTGCTTTTGGAGATGGGGATTGTCCATCATCAGCATTTTGTAGGTGTCCTTGTTGAGTCTGATGAACTTGAGAGTAAGTGTTGGCTGCAACTCTGCTGATTTAGGATTCAAACAGATATAAACAGATGAAGATTTAAGTCTCTGGAACATATATTAATGAGTTTATTGTTAATTATAGTTCAAATAAAAGGGGAAGAAGAAACATATGTAGAGAAATTATAATTGAATCTAACTCTGTTACATTGGGGAAGTGGTTCATCATATATTCCATGACAAGGCCGTGATGTGGGATGCTTGTTTCAGGGGACTGTGTGCCTTACCTACAGTGTCTGGATTTTTCTAGAACTCTTTGGAGTACCCATCTTTGAGCCTTTCATTAGTTTGGCAGTTTGTGACATCTGCCTGAGAAGTGCATAATTGCAATCTCTGAAATTATGTCCTGACTCACTTTGAAATCTCTTACCCATAAAAATGATTTTGCATTTAATTTTCCCCTTTAGGTCAAGGTGTTTTTCCAAATGTGTTGCTGGTCAAGTCATGGTAATAATCCCTCAGTACCAGGGAGACTCATTGCCAGAAGTAATACACCATGCGGGGAAGGAGGTAGTGACTTTATATGCATAGTTTGGCTTAAAGAGAGGCGACATTTGAATACAAAGGATTTTTCAAGAGGCATCTCTAAGGCAATAGATATTATTAGCCTTATTTTCAATTTTACAAGGGTAAGGTTCAAAAGTACGAATATTAATATAGAGGGTTTGTTGCACTGGTCTTTTTTTTCCCTCTCAACTTTATTTTTAAAGAAGTTTTAGGTTACAGAAATCATACATTGTAAAAACAAAGAATTTCTGTTTACCCTACACCTTCCCCTTGCCACATTTTCCCCTATTAATAACATCTTATATGACATTGGTTCATTTGTTACAAGTGAAGAACAAATACTGAAGCATTGCTATTAACCATGGTCATTAGTGTACGTTATGGCTTACACTTTTCACCATAGAGTTCGATAGTATATTTCAGAATGTATAATGGCCTGTATCCATCAAAAAACTGCAGTACATTTCCAATGTCTAAAAATGACCTTTTTTCCACCTGTTCTTCCCTAACTGTCCCTTGAGAATCTATGGCAACTAATATATTTCTATCAATGTAACAAGTTCTTCTCTTTCTACAATATTAATAATTCTCCTTTGGCCCATGGATACATTCATGTCTTATATTTGCTCACTCCTTAATCTTGAAGTGTTCAGGGTGGTAATGTCTGCCCTGCTTCACATTGAGAGGGAGCCCAGACCTTATAAGACAGATGGAAGAAATTGTTCTGCTTACAGCTGTAGATACTTTTTTGTTTTTGGCATGGTCGTTGTTCATCATTATCATTTTGTTAGTTGTCCTGGGTTAATCCAATGAACTGGACTAGGTATTGACTGCCAATCTGCTAACATTCAGGAATGAACCAGCATATGAGAAGCCCAAAGATTTAAGTCTCTTGGAGATAAATTTAATAGATATAGTGCTAATTATAGGTTGAAATAAAAGGGGTAGAAAAATCATCTGTAAGGAAATTGTAAATTTTTCTAACTCTGTTATATTGTGGACCTCAGTTACCATATATTCCAAGGGAAGGCCAACCAATAGGGTGCTGATTTAATGGTTTTGTGTGCCTTGCTATAGTGTCCAGATGTTTCTAGCCCTTGGGGTACACCAGTTTGAGGCTTTTTAACTGTGGCAGTTAATAAGATCTGCCTTAGTGGTGCATAAGCATAACATTTGGAATGACCACTTGACTCACTTTGAAATCTCTTAATAGTAAAATTCTTTGTATTTATTTTTTTTCCAATTTTTGTCAAGGTGTTTTTCTGAATGCATTCCTAGTTGGTGCTTGATAATAATCCCTTAGTGCCAGGGAGGCTCATGATTGGGAGTAATGTCCCATGACAGGGGAAGGCAGAGCTTAAATTTGAAGAGTGTGGCTTAAAGAGAGGCTACATTAGAGTAACAAAGAAATTTTCAGGAAGTAACTCTTAAGCAGTAGATACTATTAAGCTAAGTTTCAATTTTAAAAGAATAAAATTCATAACTACAAGCATTAATATAGAGGGCTGGTGTATTTGTCTGTTTCCTTTTGTAGGCAATGACTATGTAGTCTAGAAATACTCACCACACTACGAAAGAACATAGCAGAAACTACATAGGATGGAAATTTAGTATATTGTTGATTATAGTGTGGATCATCATCCACTATAACACTCCATGACCATGTGAACTCATGCATATTTCATAGAAACATACTCCATGTGCACCCTTCCTCACACATCCGCCACCACTCACATCCTGCACCAGTAACCCTGGTTGACAAAAGAACACTCCTACAATTGTATTCTCAACCACAGTCTTCTTCTCTGCTGAGTTGACCTGCTCCTACCTACAGCCCTCCCCTAGCTTTAAGATTGGACCAAGCCATCCCGAACCTCACTCATGCTCACACTCCAGCATCATCAGCTCCTTTCAAATTGTTGCACCACCATCACATTGTCCACTGCCAAACTTACCCCTTCTATTTTATCATAGATTCTACCTAGGCTGAGCATCTACAAACCACTCTCTACTTCCTTTCTATCCCCTGGTATCTTATATTCCAGAATCTCATAATTCTATTCCATTGGGTTCTTTGTCCTTATTATATAGTAGCATACAATTTTGATCTAATGTATCTTTGTAGAAAGTTTTGAAATCAGGAAATATGAATCCTAAAATTATTTTCTTCCTTTTCAATATGTTTGGGTTATCTGAGATCCTTTGTGTTTCCAAAGTAATTTGAGAATAACTTTCACATTTTTACAAATAAAGGTTGCTGGAATTTTCAGTACGATTACATTATATGCAAATCACCTTAGATAGCATTGGCATCTTAACAATATTAAGTTTAGTTTCCCAAGCTATGATCATGGTATGCATTTCTGTTTATATAGATCTCCTTTAATTTCTTCCATCAATGCTTTGGAATTTTTATGATATATATCATTTATATTCTTGATTAAATGTATGTGTGGATTTTTTTTTTACTTTTTTACATTCTATTATACATGGGATTGTTTCCATGAGTTCCTCTTCGAATTATTCATTGCTGGTTTATAGAAACACAAATGATTTTAATGCATTGATATTGTAACTTGTAATATTGTTAAATTAGTTTATTAGCTCTCATCAATTCTTTGTGGATTCTTTGGGGTTTTATACACATAGGATCCTGTCATCTGTCAATAGAGGTAATATTGCTTCTTTTATCCAAGACCACCACTGACATCCTGCACAGTGACTCTCACTGCCTTAGTTGCCAAAAGAACATTCCCACAATTGTATTCTCAACCACCATCCCCTTCTCTGCAGATTTGACCTGTTCACTCTTTCAGCCCTCCCCCAGGTGATCCTCAGTGGATGACTTTTATTTATTTTCTTCCTGATTTCCCCTTCTTGAAACTTCCAGGAATATGTTAAATACTCTAAAACTGTGAATAATCTTAAATGAATACTGACTGCCAGATTCTGGAATATATTATAATTGTTTAATTTTCTTATATTATAATTTAGAAAAGATCTTTACATAGGTTTCAGGACTTTTACTTTACTTACTGAAATTTGGTGAAAGGATTAATAACCACCCTTAATTTAAGGCTGACAAAGTGTTTAAATTTTGGAATTACAAGGCAAACTGATTCTTAATACCTGGCCTGGCCTGGCAGGTAGGCACTAATTTAATTTTTGATATTTTAAATAAAGTTTTGTGAAGAATTTTCATTTATTAACTTGTTATTACCATCATGATGTATGATGATATACACTGAACAAATAGGCATACACAATCAGAGAGTTAAACACAAACACACAACTCACTAATGTTACTTATAATTTTCATTCTCTTACAAAATAGGTTTAACTGTAAAAATAACATTTGAAAGATCTCTTTGAATGCTATTTCTAATTAATCTGCACTGTGACCATGCAGTTTTGCAGGAGAATTTCATTCCTTTTAATTGTTGGTTTATACCAAAAATTTTCCCAATGCTTTAAAATATAACTTACAACATTTTACTTTTCTTCAGAATTTTTCTTATTTCCCATTTTGACTATGAAAGATTTTGGATGAGCAACATTAATTACAGTATATACTCACCGAGGTCATTGAAGTCTCAGGGACAGTGGTTTGTTGCATGATTTACTACTTTTAGGAGCCTAAAAACTCGAGGTGGGAGAGCCCCCACTCCTCAGTCCTCAGAGATAAAAGGACTCCAGTGGACACTGAACTGGTAGAGTGGTTGTCCAAACCTGAGGTTTGAGAATTCCACCAGGCAGCAATCTTGTCCATACCTCTAGTCATGAGAGAAAGCAGAATCATTAATACCTGTGGAAAGACAGGAGACAGGGGTGTCTCAAATTTGCCTTCACCTGAGCCAAGGGTGGGGGTGGCTCAGCCAAGGGAGAAATTGTCATGAAATAACCATAAGCAAAGGCAAACTCAGTTATTATCATTGCAATAGCTGAAGTCTACGGGTGAGGCGAAGTTAGTAAGTTAGTCACAAATAACCTTAATCAAAGGTAAGTTTCATTTGTTATTAGCATTACCATAGCAAGCATGCACAAGGGTGACATTAGACCTGAAGCAACCCTAAACAATGGTAATTAAGTCTATGACTACCATAAAACTAGTAGGTTCTAGGCTAAATCCACCCAGTTACAGCAATTTGAGATATTATCCTTTTGCTGCTTTGTAATATAAAGGCAATGACCATCCCAAGGAACAGAGTGAGACTACAACTGCAAGCAAGAGAGTCCCATCCATGTGCTCCATGGGATTTAAACCCCCTCTCAATTAGAGGTGAAATGGGCATCACCATCAAATAATCCTCAGGATTGTGGAATGCATGATGGACTAGTGTAGACTTAATGGTATTCTACTGCAGACTTATTGTGATTCTAGCAATGGAAGAACGTTTATCATTGATGTGGAAGTAGTGGCCACTGGAGGTTCTGTGGGAAGGAAGAGAGAAAAACAGGTGCAATAGGGGGCATTTTTGGAACTTCATAATTGTCCTGAATGACATTGCAATGACAGACACAGGCCATTAAATATCTTGTCAATTTACAAAATTGTGTGGAAGAGAGGGTAAATTACAATGTAATATATAATCCAAACTTAGTGACAATGCTCAAAAATGTGTTCATTAATTGTAACAAATTTTCCTCCATAATGAAGGATTTTGTTAATGTAGGAAAATGTGGGACAGGTAGAGAGTGGGGCATATGGGAATTCCCTATATTTATTTATGTAACATTCATGTAATTTAAGCATAATTTTAAAAAAAAAAATTAAATTAAAATTTAATAAAATAAAGGCATCCATATGATTATCTTAAGTCTTAGTTGTAGTATCTATTAAGTTTCCACTTATAAACCATTTGGGCACTTTCATTTCTTAACTAAGCAAATAAAACTATGTTATTAGTAACATTAATGTTGCTAAGTTTTTCTGATCTCCCAGCAATTGAACTAATTCCATGTCATTTCTTTTATACATTATATTTAATTGGAAGATAGCATTAACAATTAAAGATTTATTTTTAGGTTAACTTTCACCATTATCCAATTTGTAACAGGCAAACCCTAAATCTGATTTATGAGTTCATAGGCACAAGCAGATTGTCAAAGTTAAACCAAGCACAGATTAGGACAGAAGATGGAATTTTACACTCACTTTGTTTAGGGAAAGTCCTGCTATTCATATCACTTAAATGCAAAGCTCCCAGTGTCTGTTCTTGGCAGAAAAATCATGCAGGAACCTCCAGGATCATTCCTTCAGGAAAATCCTTGTGCTTCTGCTAAGTACAGAGCCAAGGGGTCTAGAGAAGCCATACCTCAAACAAAACATTAATTGGGACTGCTCATGAGGATACATCTCATTAGTTACCACCCAACAAGTGGTAAAACCATTTGAGGATTGTTCACTGAAAGGATTGGAGTGTTACAAGGGAATAGGCAGGGAGCTGGGAATAGGCAGGAACCTTTTAAAACATGGGCCAGAGGTGAGGTAGGTTTAGTAAATGGACTAGATTTTGTTTCCCTATACACTCCTCTAATTAGGCACAATGAAGTTTAGAGAGGCCTATAGTGCAGGCTAGGACTAAGTAATTGACTCCCATACTAATTAAGAAATTAAGAATTTCAATTGCCATGTCAAGGGTCAAGGATCACCAGGATCTCCTCAAGTTGATGGTTCACACACAGTTTCAGTTCCCTTTTATCCTCCCATGGGGCAAGGCCCCAGTGGTCCACATGTTGAGACAGATTGGGGCCAGATTCCTGCCAATGTAGAGCCTAGATTCAGGTAAACCTGAGATGATAGGGTATTTAACAGCAGGAGCTAAATTTTGAGCCTGATTCTGGGGTTTATGCATGTGGCCTGCTTACATGCTTCTCTTAGAGGCTGTTTTGAGATGGCTGAAAACTGCAAAGCTGTTTCTAAAAGGAAGTTAATGGAAAGTAACAGTTTCTGCAGCTTTCCATGGATATTTGAAGCAGAGTAGAATTCCCAGGTGGATCTGTTCTTCTCTAGTATTAGCATCTACCATGAGAGTAATTTTATTGCCTCTACCAGCTTTCTTTGAAATAAGGCTGGGTCTCTAGATTCTACCTCTTAATAATTTTCCTGAGTTCATTTAAAATTAAAAAAATCTTGGCTATACTGCAGCCACATGGTGTGGCAAGAAAAGATTAACCCCTACCTTTTTAGACCTTAAGTAGGCACATTTTATTTCTACTCATCAGAGGCTGGTAGCACAATACCTGTTAAGGGAACTGTTGATGGGGTACACCATACAGTAAATGAAAGAGCACTCAGTTGCTCTTCTTTGCACCTGTATTGCCAGTGTTAGATTATCACCAGGTGTTTATGGAGTCAAAGAATGAATGTACTTGTTCCATGCACTGCCTACCACAGACAGGCATATAAAAGAGGGCTCACTTTATCCAGTGACTCTGCATCAATTATCTGTTAACTTTTAAATGAACATTCATAAATAATAAGTGTATAACATAAGATGTGAACTTACAGAACAAACATGCATATCATCATACAGGGCTGCCATACATTTATTCCACTACCATCACTTTGCATTTTTTTGAAACAATTGTTACAAACTAAGAACATTGTCAAAACATTACCACTAACTATAGCCTATATTTTCAATTTGGTGTATGCTTCAATTAGTTTTTGATACATTTTTGGGCAATAAAAATGATCGCCAAAGAAATTTGATTTGCAAGTTTGTTTATAAAAATAGATACATCCCATTTCATTGTTTTATCTGTAACTCTTATGAAAGCTATATGTTATTACTCATTTTAAATATCATGCAAGATTTTAAGCACCTTACTTTTATTATCTCATTTAATCATAAAACTTCTATATTAGGAGCAGAGAAATCTCATAACATTCCCAAGGATTTCCACTTTAAACAAGGCTTCACTGACAGAGTTACAGGTGTCAGAAATCACATTCTAAAGTAACACAACATTTTCCTCAAAAACTTCTATCTCAATCACCAGAGAGATTCCATTTTGTATCTCTTGTTAGAGTACCATGTTGTTCTGTAGGAAGGGACATGATGGCTACTTTCTCATGGGCATGAGGATTTTTTATGGACCTACTATTAGAACTGGCTCTTTCATAAGTTCAAGATTATTAAAATCAGCTAGTTTTCTCTATAATCCTGTTGTGGTTTTTATTGGAAATGCATAGAATATAGAAGTCATATTATGTAGACTTTAGTCTTTTAAACATTAACAATATCTCATAAATTATTGAATGTATCTTAACATAAACATTATAATTTATCCCATGAAATCCTTGAGTGGACTTGTTCAAGGATGAGAGCATACTTGCTTATGTTTTACTGTGTGTAAGTCTATTCATAGATACACCTTATCAAAATGTGCTCAAAGAGATAAAAAAGGCCCTGAATAGAGAATATCTAAACTAGGAGGCTAAACATATAATAATATGCTATATTTCAAGGCAAGCCTGTTTGTTATCTGTTATGTTACTTTTCTCTAAACATTAAAAATTATGACTTAAAAAATGAAGAATATGGAATAAAATATAACTAAGGGATTGACAATAACTGTATAAATAAATGTGACCGAGAAAAGGATTGAGTATCTCTCCTCATTTATGTAATGTCCGTAATAGATATAATGAGTAGAATAATGATAATAGATAGTGTCTGTGGGAGAATTAAATATTTTAGAATTAAAAATATGTAGATTACTCCTTGGCATAGAGTAGTTGTTTTGTTAAATTTTAAAAGTTATTAGTACATTTACAAATATTGAAAGCATAAAATTTGGAAAAATCTCACATATGAATATCATTTCATTATAAATAAGATACAAGTAAATAAAATCTAAAAGTAACTAAATTAATTCTACTTTTATCACCATGCGTTTATGTAAGGAAACCATAAAGACAAATATCTGCTTGTCAGAAACTTACATACAGAAGGGGAAAACATGCACACAATATGTCTATCAAAATAAGCAAATAATAAAATGTTAAGTAGGCTAAAGCTTAGAATATAAAAACAAGCAAGGCAATGTGATATAATGTTATCAAGCTACTGTGTAAATATGGTTGTCCAGAAAAGGCCTAACTTGACTGGGGTATTTGAGCAGAGATCTGAATAAATTGAGGGAGCAAGTCAATATGAAGGTGTTTAGAAAGAGGGTATTAGAGTACAGAACAAAGGACCTGAAGCCATGAGGAACAACTAGGAGTTAGCTTCTGAAATTCAGGGAGGGTACTTTTGTGCTATGAATGAGGTGATGCATGGATCCAATGGCTCATCATGAAAGCCTGAATAACTGGATTTATTCAAAAGTCATCAGAAAGATTTGAGTATTAGAGATGTCATTCTGAATAAGATTTTAGGAGGACCATTCAGGCTGTTGTATGGAAAGACTCAAAGGCAAACTTTTGAAAGTTTGGAGAGCCCTAGGATATTGGCATGGTGCTTGAGAGATGAGGCAGTTGGGCTCAGGGTGTCAGTAAGGGACCATTTGAGAAAGAGGCAGATATGGAGTCTATTCTGAAGGTGCAACCAAGTATTTGTGAAAGAATCAGAAGTGAGATTTTAGAGAAGGAAGGGAAAGCAATGATAATACTAAATTAGAGAAAATGTATTATACAAATAGAAGGTGAAAATTTTTGGGAAAAAAGAACAGAAATTCCTAAAAATGAACAATACACATACTGTTTTGTATTATAAGAAAGACAAAAGGTCTGTACTATGGAAAACACCATAGATATATTAAATATCTATATTAAGTTTTTCCATCAATGTTATGTTCAGCACATTAAATGCCAAGTAACACGTATTTTATTCAATAAATTCCTGGAAGCAGTAACCCTGTATATAATGCTAAACACTGGAACTTAGTGTATTTTATTATTCAAAAGAAGTACAAAATTAATGCTATTTGCATAAAATATAAATAACATAAACATTAAATAAACTTAATGGAAAATATCATATAACAAAAAAGGATGTTCAGAAAATGTAATAGTAAAACTATGGACCTGAAGGTTTATGGATTCTACAATTTCTGTAAAACGAGAAATTAAATAAAATGTATATATTTTCTCAACATAAATTCATCAAGAAATTTGCTTTTTATTCCTTGAACTCCACTTAAAGGGAGGTAAATAGATGTATTATGTTTCTACATGGCAAACAGAATGGGGCAAATATTTTTATCTTCCCCATATAATCTATGAACATTGTAGAATTGGATTCAAAACAAACTTTGGTAAAATCAGTTTGTGGATATTACTGGGAATATGAAATTTTTGATTAGGAATAATGAAAAGATGAAAATTTGTTAAAATTCTTTAAAGGGTTGTGGAAATTCCAAACAATTATAAAGGTTAGATGAGATTATGATGAACTCCCATGCATCTATCACTCAGATTCAACAGTTATCAACATAAGGCAACTATTGCTCCATATAACACTCTTATCTCTCCAAATATTGTATATTTTGAAATAAACCCCATATATCCCATCCTTTCATGTGTGGACCCTTCAGAAAATATTCCTAACTACTCAGATTCTTTTAAGCATAATGACTAAACCACTATCAAATCTAAAAAAATTAAACAATACTTCCCTTATATATTTACATAGGTTTCTTTCAATTGTCTGTCAAAATTAATATAGAAAACTATAGTGGCTAATTTCATTGTCAACTTGAAATGTTAATGGTGTACATTTGTTTGGTCAAGCAAGCATGGGCATTATTGTTAATGTGAGGAAGTTTCACAGACTTATATTAACAATTAGTTGATTTCATCCTTGGCTGATAATGTCTACAGTCAACTAAGGAGACTGTCTTCAACAATGAGAAAAGTCTCATCTAACTAGTTGAAGTCTTAAAGGAAGAACTGATGATTTAGCAGTCAGAGGAAAAATTTCCCACCTCTACTTCAGCCAGAAAACTTTTCCTAAAAAATTCCTTGAAAATATTGATTATTTTTCCTCAATTGTGACCTGCCATAAAGGATTCCCATCCCCAAATTTGTGTGAGGATTTTCCTATAATAATGTCATGTCATAAAATATATGCCATAGTATTTACATTGCACACCCACCCACCAGCATGCATATATCCTGTAGAATCTGTTTTCTTGGAGGAACTTAATTAATACTGAAGTATCTATGCAAAAACCAACCAGCCATGCAATAAATTTTAGGTAAAAAAATCTAACACTAGGAAGAATATATTCAGAAAAAAATGTAATAATACTTTCATTGTTCTATAAATATATTTCTA
>JAQZBX010027294.1:0-28451 GCA_029593785.1 Cabassous unicinctus
GGGGAATGAGAGGGGGAAGGTGCCATGGTACAGACTGGACAAACAATAATGCAGTGATAAAAGGAAAAAATAATTTTAAAAAAATCTTTTTCCCATTTTTTGGATGTCCCAATCCATTAATTATATTTTATTTTTAGTTTTTTTTCCTGAGTTTCCATATATTTTATCTCTTGTATTTAAGCTTATCATTATTATTTCATTTTCCTATTAATTGTATTTGGTTATTATATCATCTTCAAGGAAGGTTTAGATCACAGAAGGGTTACAATTGGGGCTGCAGAGGATCACTGGGGGGTGTCTGGGAGGGGGTATTCATGGGAGGAAGTTCATCTGAATATACATGAAAGGTATATAAAATTTTTCAAATGATCAAGGGATGGGGCATCATCATGGTGGGTAGACAATCACTCAATAAAAGAGGGAATACTGAATTACCAGCCTGGAGAGCTCTGCCACATTCTCCAAGGGAGCAGCAATAGTCCCCCAAGTGAACAGGCCATGTCTGGCAAAAGAGGATGGTCCACTGATGGGTTCTTGTTATTGATGACTAGCCTTATGAGACTTTGCTCTTGTAATTGAAATTTAGCCTACTGTTATGGGGTGCCTAGGGGTTGCCAACTGAGATCCTCCTTGTTGCTCAAAGGTGGCCTCTTTCTAAGCCAAACTCAGCATATGAATGCAATACCTTTCCCCCAACATGGGACATGACTCCCAGGGATGAGCCTCCCTGGCAACGAGGGGTTAATACAAGTGCCAACTGGCAACACGTCTGGAAAAAGACCTTGAAAAAAAGGGGGAAAAGGTAAAGACAAATGAGTTCATGTGGTGAAGAGACTTCAAGGAGAGTCAGGAGGTCATCACAGAGGTAACGCTTACACACACCTCAGTAGGATCTCATAGAACACCAACGTGGATATCAGCCCACACATAGGAGCTCCTGAGGGCTCTGAAGTCATCCAGGTCCTATATAAGGGGGAATAGCTCCAGAGATTGATGCTTTATCAGTGGGCTCTACTTTGGAATCTGTTCTCCTGAGGGTGACAGAGTTGGACTCAAATAAGTCCTCCCTGCACATGGTCCATCAGTCCCTTCTATTCAAACCTATATGTGAGGCTGGAGTTTGTAGGTGTACTTCCAAAGACCTGAGCCTCTGTCCTGCCTATGTGCCAGCTGTGACTGGAATCTTGGTGGAGCTACAACTCCTACTCTACAGCTCAATGGACTCACCCAAATCACCTGGTGAGGACACAATGATGGACAATGGCCATCTCAGGGAATGGAGAGAGCCTGCAGCTGCAGGCAGGATAACCCTATCCACCATATCCATGGGATATAAGCCCACTCTCACTTGAAGGTAGAGTGGACATCACCATCTGAGACTCCTCAGGATTGGGGGAAGAGCTGTGGACTAGAGTGGACTTAATGGTATTCTGTTGTAGATATATTGTGATTCAAGCAATGGAAGAAATTGTAACAGTGAGGTGGAGCCAGTGGCCACTAGACGCTTTCAGGGCAGGGAAGGGAAAAGCAGTTGTAATACAGGGGCTTTTTCAGGGCTTGGGAATTATCCTTTGTGACATTACAATGACAGATATAGGCCATTTTACATCATCATATACCATGCAGAACTGTGTGGGAGAGAGTGTGGTCTAAAATGTGAACTATGGCCCATGCTTAGTGGCAAAGCCCCAGGATGTGTACATCCATTGCAGATGATGTTCCACGCTAATGAAAGATGTTTATGTGGAATATTATGGGAGGTGTGCGAGGTGGGGAATGTGGGAATCTCTGTAATTTTTGCGTAACATTTATGTAATCTAAGAATTTTTAAAAATATATATATTAAAAAAAAAAGAA
The DNA here is from genome assembly GCA_029593785.1 of Cabassous unicinctus. NCBI lineage: Eukaryota > Metazoa > Chordata > Mammalia > Cingulata > Chlamyphoridae > Cabassous > Cabassous unicinctus. The sequence goes on from JAQZBX010027294.1 coordinate 1,858, forward strand.
AGTAAAATCTCAACCATGCATGGTGTCTTCTGTTAAAGTGACAGCATTTGTTTGAAAGGAGAGGAACCCTGAGGATTGGGATGTAGACAGTGAAACCCTAAATTCTGCTTGGACTTTGCCTGATAAACCTATAATAGTCTGCCCTGTGGATACCACACAATGTTAAGCTGTATCAGCCATCCTCCAGCCTACCCCAGGGTGTCTGAACTTCCTCCCAGCTCTGAGGTGGGTAGAAGCCAAACTCCAGCCTGCACTGCCCAGCCTACACTCTGCCATGAGGAATCTGCTATCCAACATCAAAATGAAGGGATTAATCCTATCTCACCAGAAAAAAATGCAAAGGAGTGCCCTAAGATTGGTAGCTTCTAAGATATTGTTAATCATTCTACTTGTCCACCCTTCTTCTCTTTCACAGCTATTACCAGACTAACATCACAACAAGCTCCCAAAGGTGAAGTACAAAGTATGATCCATGAGGATGTATATTATACTCTAAAAGAACTGCACTCCTATTCCAATTTATATGGACAGAATTCAGAGAAATATGTGTGGGAATGGATATTAAGGGTGTGGGATTAAGGTAGAAGGAACATAAAATTGGATCAGACTAAATTTACTGATATAGACAACACTAATCAAAATTCTGGATTCAATGTTGTTCCTGGCTGTGTGGCAGACTGAAATATGGAGCAAAAGATAGCTTAGAATATCTGAGGTCCAAAAGCCTAATTTATCCTGGTACACTGTGGAAGAAGTAATTCAAAGGCTTAGAGAGATTGGAATGCAAGAGTGGATTTAGCATTTAAGAGCTGCCCACCCTCCATAGGAATGTCCTCCAGACACACCTTTAATCAGGACTATGAGGAATAAATTTGTAAGACTAACTTCATCTTCCCTGAATAGCTCTGTGATTGCCCTTCATAAGTAATAGTCTAGTTATTAATGTGGAAACTGCTATTGTGAAACTAGAATCCTTAAACTTTATAGGGATCTTAGAATCATGAGCTCATAAAAAACAAGTATCAGCAGTTAATCACCAAAGACAAGGTGGGCGTAGCTCCCACAATGAAAGGTAGGCTCAAAGCAGCAATCAAAAGAGTCTGAATTTCATAGAGCTATGGCAATGGCTAATAGATCATGGGGTACCTAAAAGTGAAATAAATGGTCAGTCTACTAACTTCCTACTTGATATATATAAGCAGAAGAGTCCTAGGTAGAGCAAACAAAACACTAATTTTAATTAGAGACACAGAGAATCGTGGCCACTTGATCAATTCCCAGACTTGATACAGTGTACAGACCCAGATCCCCTTGAATGAGGAGAAAGCCAAGACCCCTTGGGGAAGGATCCTGTAACAATGCCAAAAATTATACTGTTAATCTTTTTCTTGCTTTACCCAGTAATACCTACAGACTTTAATCAGGGTAACTGTGCACTGGGGAAAAGGAAATGATTTTCTGTAATTATTAGACACTGGCTCAGAAGTGACATTAATTCCAGGAGACCCAAAACATCACTGTGGTCCACGAGTAAGAGTGGGGGCTTATAGAAGTAAGGTGATTGATGGAATTTGAGCTCAGGCCCATATCCCAGTGGATCCACTGGGTCCCCAGACCCATTTGGTCATTACTTTCCCAATTCTAGAATGCATATTTGGAAAAGACATACTCAGTAACTGGCAGAATCTGCACATTGGATCTCTGACTTATGGAGTGAGGGCTATTATGGTATGAAAGGTCAAGTGGAAGCCACTAGAACTGCCCCTACCTAGCAAAATAGTAAATCAAAAGCAATACTGGATTCCTGGAGGTATTGCACAAATCAATGTCACCATCAAGGATTTGAAGTATGCAGGGTTGGGGATTCCCACCACATCCCCATTCAACTCTCCTATTTGACCTGTGCAGAAAACAGATGTACCTTGAAAGAAGATAAAAGATTATCATAAACTTCACTAGGCAGTGACTCCAATTACAACTGCTTTCCCAGACATTTTATCCTTTCATGAGCCAGTAAACACATCCCCTGGTACCTAATATGCAGCTATTTATCTGGCAAATGCTTTTTTCTAAATTGCCATTAGTAAGGACCATGAGAAATTGTTTCTTTTTACCTGGCAAGGAAAGCAGTATACCTTTACTGACTGTTCTTCCTCAGGTGTATATCATCTCTCCAGCCCTATGCTATGATATTGCCCTAAGGGAACTTGATCATCTGTCCCTCCCACAATACATCACACTAGTCCATTTTATTGACTATATCATGTTGTTTAGACCTAGTGAGCAAGAAGTAGTAATGACTCTAGACTTTTTGGTAAGGCATTTGCATGATTGAAGATGGTAGATAAATCCACCACAAATATAGGGGCCTTCCACCTCGGTGAAATTTCTAGAAGTCCAGTGGTGTCGGGTATGTCAAGATATCCCTTTTAAAGTGAAGGATAAGCTGTTACATCTTGCCCTTCCTATGACCAAAAAGGAGGCACAATGCTTAATTAGTCTCTTCAGGTTTTGGAGAAAACACATTCCTCATTTGGATGTGCTACTCCAGCCCATTTACCAAGTGACCAGAAAATCTGCTAGTTTTGATTGGGGACTTGAACAAGAGGAGGCTCCACAACAGGTCCATGTTGCTGTACAAGCTGCACTACCACTTGGGTCATATGATCCAGTAGATCTTGGTGGCAAGAAGTGACAGTGCTGGAAGTGTCAGTGGCAAATAGAGATAACATATGGAGCCTTTGACAGGCCCCTATAAGAGAATCACAAAGCAGACCCTTAGGATTTTGGAGCAAATACCTGCCATCCTCTACAGATTAACTACTCTCATTTTCAGAAATAGCTTTTGGCCTGCTATTGAACTTTAGTAGAGACTGAACACTTAACCATGGACCACAAAGTTACCATGAGACCTGAATTGGTTATCATGAGCTGGGTATTGTCTATCCAACCAAATCATAAATTTGGGCATGTACAGCAGCACTACATAATAAAGTGGAAGTGGTATATATGAGATAGGGCTTGAGTGGGTCCTGAAGACACAAGTAAGTTACACGAGGAAGGAGCCCAAATGCCCATGGCAGCAGCTCCACTTCAGACAGCCAACATATCCTGGGAACTCATCAAGAACCTTTATCGGAGCCCCTGGTTTGCAGCCTGCCCTGCAGAATTTGGGCTTGTACTTCCCCATGGTTGTGTGAGAGAATTTTTTAAAATCTCTTACTATTTACAGATATCTCCTGTTGGTTCTGTTTCCCTAGAGAACCCTGACTAATATACTATTACAGCTCTTTCTTAGTTACTACTTGTGTGATATATTTTTTTCCATCCTTTCGCTTTCAAACTACTTGTATCTTTGAATTTAAAGTGAGTTTCTTGCATTCAACATATAGTTGGGTCTTGCATTTTTAATCATTCTGTCATTGCTTGCATTTTGACTGGGGAGTTTAATCCATTTCTATTTAAAATCAGTACTGATAATATGAGAATTTCTTCTGCCATTTTGCTCTTTGGTCTTTGTAAGTCTTACACTTTTTTAATCCCTCGTTTTTTTCTGATAATGCCTAGTTCTATATTTATTTTAATTTTTCTGTTTTACCATGCTGAGTGCCTTCTGTTTTCTATCATGTATGTTTTTCATCAATTTTCCATGTAGTTCCATGTGTTAAAATATAACATCCTAAATATACAATGATCACATTTGTATTGATACAACTTAACTTCAATAGCATATATATTTTTCTTTACACCATTGTACCCCCACCATTTTTTGTACATGTTACCACTTACATCTTTGTACATTACTTGTCAAAAAGCATAGATTTATCATAACTTCTTATACATTTATGTTTTATCACCTGAAAGAAGTAAGAAGTGGAGTTATATACCAAGCAATGCACCACAATAATACAGGAATTTATAATTTCCCAAATGGTTACCTTTACTCCAGATCATTATTTCTTTATGCTGATTTGAACCAGTGCATAGTGTCCATTCTTTCAGTCTGAAGAACTCCTTTTAGCATAGATTTTAGGGCAGGCCTAGTGGTGGTGCTCTATGTTAGCATTTGTTTATCTAGGAATGTCTTAATTTCACCCTCATTTTTAAAAAGAAAGTCTCATTGGATATAAGATTCTTGGTTCGATTTTTTTCCTTTCAGAACTTTAAGTATTTCAACCAAATGACTTCTTGTCTCCATGGTTTCTGATGAGAAATCAGCACTCAATCTAATTGGAAATCCCTTTTACATACTCCCGCTTTTCTCTTGCAGCTTTCAGAACTCTCTTGTCTTTTCAATTTAATAGTGTGATCACTATACAACATGGTGTATTTTTTTTTCTTGTTTATCCTATTTGGTGTTCTCTGGCCATGTTGGTTGTACATATTGACATCTTTTGCTAAGTTAGGGAGGTTCACTGACCTCATTTATTTGAATATCCCTTCTGCAAATTTCTGACTTTCTTCTCCTCCAGGGATTCCCATAATGTGTATATATGTATGCTTGATGGTGTCCCAGAGTTGTCTTAGGCTATTTTGCTGTATAAAGTACTTTTTTTTCCACTTTCTGCTCCTCAGCCTGACTCACTTCAGGTATCTTGTCTTCAAGTTCACTGATTATTCTGCCAGCTCTAATCTGCTCTTGAAACCCTACCAGAGATTTTTCATTTAATATATTGGTGGTTGTATTTCTCAGCCACCCTCTCTGTACACATGGTTGGGGTTCCTCTCTTGGCCCAAGAAGATGTCTTAATTCCAGATCTCAGCTTCCATGGTTTACCTCTTAAAGCCATTTTCCCTTCTATCTTTCCCCTACATGTCCCTTTTAGTCCAGGCCTGACAGTGGTTTTGTTCATAGATCTCTCTCAAAAAGCTTGTTGGTTTAGCATGCAGGAAGCAGGGGTCCAAACCATCAGACAGTAAGACTTTTTACAAGTCCTTCCTGGATAACTGCATTCTCAATTCTGATTTATATAAGTTCCAAATTTAGTTCATTCCTCAAATGGTGCACTATCATCTGGGGACATGATTTCCAGAGGCTTGGAATTTCTGGAATCAGTTTCTGGTTTCTCTGTGCCCCAACAATTCAGTTCTCCACTTTTCTCTCTCATCTAACATTCTGCTATAAGCTGCAAGGAGAAGCCAAGCCATATTCTCTGCATTTACTTTGGAAAGCTTTTCAGCTAAATGTCCAGATTCACCATTTTCAAATTCTGCCTTTCATATAACATCAAGAGTCAATCTTGCTAAGTTGTCTGCAACCTTAAAACATGGATCACCTTTCCTCCAGTTTCCAGTAGTAGTTTCATCATTTACTTGTAAGGTCTCATAAAAAATCACTTTAGTGTCCATATTCCTACCAACAGTCTCTTCAAAGCACTCTAGGCCTTTTCTATCAAATATCTCACAATTATTTCCTTTTAAGGCCTTATCAAAAACAACTTTAGCCTACATATTACTACCACCTGTCTCTTCAAAGCAATCTAGGCCTTTTCCATCAAGCATCTCACAATTCCTCCAAAAAATACCCATTATCCATTTATAAAACCATCCCAGCATTTTGGTAATTGCAAAAGCTTGACCCCACCCTTCAGTACCAAATTCTGTATTAGCTGCCAAAGGGGTGCTGATGCAAATACCAGAAATCTTTTATCCTTTATAAAGGGTATTTATTTGAGCTAGAAGCTTACAGTCACAAGGCCATAAAAAGTAATTTACTTGCCTCACCAAAGCCTGTTGCCACATGTTGGAGTAAGATGGCTGCCAGTCTCTGTGAGGGTTCAGCCTTCCTCTTCCTCCTAAGGTTTCATGTTTCCAGTTTCTTCCTATCTCTGCTGTAGGCTAGTATAAGGTTTGTCTCTCTCCCCAGGGCTAAACTCTTTCTGGGCTTTCTCAGCACTTCAAGCCTCTGGTCTCTTCAGCTGTAAACTATCAGGCAGATGGCTCAGCTCTCTTCCTGGGGCTCCAGTATCTAAAACCAAACTTTCTGTGTTCTCCTTCTCTGTGTATCTACTTCCCTGTCTTTGATTAAGCATCTGTTTATATTACACACAAGGGGGCGGGGCAAGGACTCAAACTGAGTCACCCTAATGATGTGGTCAAACAAAAGCCCTAATCTTGATTTAATAAGGTAAACATGAAGACTCTGAATCTAATAAATTCTAATACCCCCAGAGTAACAGACCAGTTTATAAATACAATCCAATATCTAATTTTGGAATTCATAAACAATACCAAGCTGCCATGGTGGTCTTCAACTCCAATAGTTATGATTGATTCCTTTTTAAATTTTCTCTTTTTTAAGATTCCCATATTACACATTCCTTAATTTCTTAATATCCTTTAATTCTTCCTCTGTATTTTCCTTTATCTCCTTGAGCATTTTTAAGATCATTTTTAAAGGCTTTGTGTGATGTGTCCATAATCTGATCTTATAAAATGGTGTTTCCTAGATTTTTATCTTCTTCCTTTGTATGTGCCATTATTTCCTCCTTCTTTCTTCTTCTATGCTTTTGATGAACACTGTACATTTTATTATTTTCAAATATTGCATTTAGGTTTTATTCCATGAGACATCTGTTCCTCAAATTTCTAACCAGCTGGTAAAAATGTGGGGATTTTCTTTACTTTCAAATATCCTATCAGGAAGGTCTGCCTAAGGCAAACTCAGTGTACAGGTTTTCCCCTTTCTTTCTGGGAGGCTGTATTTTCCTGGGCTTTTGCTTTTTAGTTGTTTTGGAATTCCTATGTTTATTTGGAGTTTGGATGGACATTCTGTGTCCCAGAAGACAGACCTCTCTCTCCCGGGAGTTTGAAACTGGAAGTCTTTTCCCCAGACTGTCTGACCCTATAGTTTCTTACATTCATTTCATTTCCCCAAGATGCTTGTGTCTGGAAGGCAAATTTGGAGAGGGAGGGCATGCTAGACAGGACTTTCCTAAGCCAATGTTTCCCAGCCCAAATAGGGCCAAGGACCTAAAAAGAGGAGCAGAGTTCAGATCCAACTTGCACTGGAGAGCAGATCAGGCATGGTGCCATGACGCTCCAAAGCTGAGATTTCTTGGCCTCCCCAGAAAATGCAGCCATTCAAATAACTGTCCTCCACAGCTCTGAGGAATTGTAACATCTTTAATTCTCCCTTTATGCAACCTTTGTCTCTTTGTCTTCAGTGGGTTTAAATAAAGGGTCCCATTGGAGCCAGGCCCCCAACAATCCACATTCTCTAATCAAAAGCTATGATTAGTGATCTACTCTTCCCACTCCTGGTGTTGGGGAAGAGGAATTTTATGTCCCTTTCTGTCACCAGCAAGATAGCCATGAGCTGAACCCCACATTTTCCTGCCATGGGAATGGGGGATGGGCCTGGCCATTGACACTTGGAAAGAGTGATTTATTATTCTTTATGATTATTTATCGGCATCTTCTTCCTGCTCTTCCCCAGATACTATAGTGCCCTTCTGGCCTCTGGAGTTAAAAAAAAATACTTGTTTCACACCATTCTTGCCTGGAAAATAGTTGTTCCGGTTGGAAAGACTGAGGCTGGGAGCTCCTTTTTCCACCATCTTTCTACAGTTCTCGGCAGGAATTTTTGAAAAATTTTTTGTTATGTATCCAAGCACCTATATAAGTGCCTGATAAGTAGTATAGTCTTAATGAATGTATTTTAGGGTAACAAATTAAATGATATATTTCAGAGAAAAATATCATTTGAGCATTTTTATGAATGTTGAAATATATATAATGCATATATTTAATAAAATATTTATTTAATATTAAGTATTAAAATATATTAAGTATATATAATTAATGTAATTAGATATGTTGAGGTAGTTATAAGAGGCAAGATCTCAAAGGGCAGCACTAAGAGTTCCAGATCACAAGAAAGATGGCAAATCTGGAATGAGTTATAAAGACTGGTAAGATAGGAAATACCAAAGAGTGCTTAATTCCAGCAGATAACATTTAAATTGTCAGGACTATTCACCTTGTCCAATGCCTCTAAAATAATTAATCATTAGGATAAGAAGAACAGAGATTGGAGACTCTTATTTAATTTTTTATACTGGAGTGATTTCATGAAAGAATGAGAGGGAAAATATTGGTTTGGCAGACTTTTATAATTATAGGATGTGATTTTCATGAATTTTGCTATAAACAGAATGATAGAAATAATGCATTAACTTGAGATGAAAGTAAGTTTAAATGGTTACTGTTTTGGTTTTGGTTTTTTTGGCTTTTGAAGGTTTAATCTTTTTAATATTTTCACAGATGTTCCTTCTTCATAGTGTCTCATTTTGAATAGAAGATAGTAAACTTGTTCAATATTTAACCACATATGTAGTGGCCTTTTGTGCAAGTTTCCTCAATATAATATTTGCTATTGATTCTGTTTTTCAAAGTATGAAGAAAAGGTTATTCTACAACTTCTTTTATATTATTTATCAATTATTTCCTAGTATAGTTACATATTTCTGTTTCTGTGTGTTTGTGTGATTTTTTTATTTGAAAATTAAACAATATTACTACAAAATTAATACAAAATTGATATTATTAAAATGGTAGGAAGTAACTGAAGTAAATGGCTTAATCTCATCATTTTGTGCCCTTAGATCAGTTACCAAGGCACAGTTTACATCATGTCATGTGATGTAAGCACCTATGTAAGTGCCTGATAATTAGTAGAGTCTTAGTGAATATATGTTAGGGTAATACATTAAATTATATACTTCAGAAAAAAATACAGTTTGAAGATTTTTGCCAATTCTTTTCCATTTTAGATTGTGCACTTCTGACATTTTTATTAAGCTTTTGTGTTCGGTCACTGTATTAAATCCAGCAAATATGTCCTTTCCACTTAAATCTGTCCAAGGGATGGAGAAGAAACAACATCTGCACATAAAAGGCCATTATATTATCTTAACAAGTCCGCCCATACAGGGAGTGCATCATGACTGCTCAACTGAGAGAAATGGAACTGTATCCTGAAAGGGAAGGTAGTGAGAGGGAGTCAGTGATGGAGTGTGTGCCTTAAAGCAGCTGATGCTGGAGAGTCTGTGAGCAGCTGCCAGGATTAGCAGCCTTCACCCAGACCTGGCCTGATGGAACATTCAGTAGACAGAGTGAAAGTTGTGCCCAGGGAATGTGCTCTGCCCATGACCTTGTTTTAGGTGTAGTTTAAAGAAGTTAGGAGCTAGGCAAGATGATGTTGGTTTAGGTGGGCAATCAACACCTATCTCACAAAAGACAGCTGATTGGGGACAGGATTCTGCTAGAGTGAGCTGTTCTGGTGGCCCATGGAGCGGGCCTTTGGGACATCGATCTGGAGGGAGTTGGGCAGGGAGATAGATTGCTCAAGATAAAACCATGAGTTTTAGCCCCAAGCTGGAAATTGCAGACTCAGATGGCTAAGCCCCACCCTCAGGGCAAAGGGCTAGGGTGAGCCCCGACTCCTGCCAGCAACCCAGTGAAAGGGAGCATTCTCTGAGCGAGGGAGGGTCTGGAGAAGGGTGAAGAGGGGTTTTCTTTCTGTGGGTTTGGGTGCCTGGCCCCTCTTAGAGCTTTGGAGGGCACACCAGCTGGCTTGAAGTGGCACCAGGCGAAGAGGAGAGGTGAAATTTCTGAGGAAGTCTGATTTACCTAACCACCCTGGGATACAGAGGCTTGGCTTGAGAGAGGGTGCACCCAGCCAATTTAATAGTTCCACACTGAGGACTATCAGAATTTCAACCCCTCTAAGGGACTCAGGCAGTGGATAGTGCTTAATAAGTTTCCGTAAGCCTATTTAGGTTCCCCTGGGAGGACAGGGTGGTCCAGAAGAGGCTTGTAAACCATTTCAGTTAGGTGAACTCAATCATCAGGGTCCCATTTGAAATTCAAAAGGAAACTCAACCTGGCCAGGAGATGGGAGGGGGGATCTGCTCATACAGCCTGCTGAATCCTGCTGCCACAAGAGAGTAAAACCTTCGCAGGGGAAAGTGATGGATATGATGGTAATAAATGGCACAATCCAAGAAATCAAAAATATGCTGGAATCACATAACAGCAGATTTGAAAAGGCAGAAGAAAGAATTAGTGATGTGGAAGACAATACATCTGAAATCAAGCAGATAGAAGAATGATAGATAAAAAATAGAAAAAATCCATCAGAGACTTAGGGATTTAACTGACAACACAAAATGCACAAACATATGCATTATAGGCATCCAAGAGGGAAAAAAGAAGGGAAAGGGAACAGAAGGAGTGATGAAGGAAATAATGGCTGTAAACTTCCCAACCCTATTGAGGGAGATGGATGTACATGTCCAGGAAGCACAGCACACTGCAAAAAGTATAAATTGCAACAGGCCTACTCCAAGACATATACTTGTCAAAATGTCCAATGAGCAAGGCAAAGAGAAGATACTGAAGACAGCAAGAGAAAAGAGAACCATCACATACAAGGGAAGCTCAATAAGATTAAGTGCTGATTTCTCATCTGAAATCATGGAGGCAAGAAGACAGTGGTATGGCATAGTCAAGGTAATAAAAGAAAAAAACTTCCAGCCGCAAATTCTCTATCCAGCAAAGCTGGCATTCAAAAATGATGGAGAGTTCAAAATAATCACAGATAAACAGGAATTCAAAGAGTATGCCAATAAGAAACCTGCACTTCAAGAAATGCTAAAGGAAGTTCTACAGGTTGAAAGGAAAAAACCAGGAGAGAGAGAGTTGGAGGAGAGTGTAAGAATAACTACAAACATAAAAAAAGAGAAATAAAAACAACATATGACATACATAAACCCAAAGAAAATATGACTGATGTAAGAAATTCCTTGAGAGTAATAACACTAAATGTTAATGGATTGAACTTCCTAGTCAAGAGACACAGATCAGCAAAATGGATAAGGAAATATGATCGATATATATGTTGTCTGCAAGAAACCCACCTTCAACCCAGGGATTCAAGGAGGCTGAAAGTGAAAGGCTGGAAAACAATTTTAAAAGCAAACAATACCCAAAGAAGGGTGGAAGTAGCTATCTTAATATCAGACAAAATAGACTTTAATACAAAACTATTGTAAGAGACAAAGATGGACACTATATATTAGTAAAAGGGGTAATCTTTCAAGAAGAAAGAACAATCATAAACATTTGTGCACCTAATCAGGGCACCCCAAAATACATGAGGCAAACACTGGAAAAACTAAAAAGAGACATAAATGCCTCTACAATTATAGTGGGGGACTTTAATACACCATTATCACCATTAGAGGGAACATCTAGACAGAGAATCAATAAAGAAACAAAGACTCTGAATAATAGATTAGAGTAGCTGGACCTAATAGACATATACAGAAAGCTAAACCCAAATACAATGGGATGTAAATTCCCATGCAAATGGATTATACTCAAAGATAGACCACATGTGATACCACAGAACAACTCTCAATAAATTCAGAAAGATTGAGATTATACAAAGTAATTTCTCTGACCACAATGGAATGAAATTAGAAATCACTAAGGGCCAGAAAACCAGATTAGGCACAAAGATATGGAAGTTAAACAACACACACATAGACAAAGAGTGGGGCAATGAGGAAATCTCAAAAGAAACCAGTAACTACCTTGAAACGAAGGAAAATGACAACACAACATATCAAAACCTATGGGATGCAGCCAAAGCTGTACTGAGAGAGAAATTCATAACCATAAATGCATATATTAAAAAAGAAGAAAGTTTAACATTGAAGACCTAATTGCATACCTGAAGGAATTGGGAAAACAACAACAAAGTAACCCCAAAGGAAGTAGAAAGAAGGAAATAACAAAGATTAGAGCAGAACTAAATGAAATAGAAAATAAGAAAGCACTAGAAAAAATGAACAAAACCAAAAGCTGGTACTTCAGGAAGATCAATAAAATTGACAAACCCTTAGCCAGACTCACAAAGAAAAGAGAGATCAGATGCAAAGATGCAAAATAAGGAGTGAGGAAGGGAATATCACTACTGACCCCACAGAAATAAAGAATATCATAAGAAGATAGTTTGAAAAATTATATGCCAAAAAGAATGATAATTTAGAGGAAATGGACAAATTCCTAGTAACTCACAAACAGCCTACATAGACAAAACAAGATATTGGTGAACTTACCAGTCCAATTACAAGTAAAGAGACTGATTAAGTCATCAAAAATCTCCCAACCAAGAAGAGCCCAGGAACCAATGGCTTCACAGGTGAATTCTACCAAATATTCTGGAAAGAGATAACACCAATCCTCTTTAAGCTCTTCCAAAAAATAGAAGTAGAAGGAACCTTGCCTAATTCATTCTATGATGCCAACATTACCCTAATGCCAAAGCCAAACAAAGATACCACAAGAAAGGAAAATTACAGACCAATCTTTCAAATGAACCTAGATGCTAAAATCCTCAGCAAAATACTTGCTAATCTTATTCAACAACATATCAAAGAATTATACACCATGACTAAGTGGGCTTCATCCCAGGTATGCAAGGATGGTTCAACATAGAAAATCAATCAATGTAAGCCACTAAATAAACAGATTGAAAGAAAAAAAATTACATATTCGTCTCCATAGATACAGAAAAAGCATTCGACAAAATACAACATTCTTTCCTATTAAAAACACTTCAAAAGAAAGTACTAGAAGGAAAGTTTCTGAACATAATAAAAGGTATATATGAAAAACACAAAGGTAACATCATCTTCAATGGTGAAATCCTAAAAGCCTTTTCTCTGAGATCGGGAACAAGACAGGGATGTGCACTATCACCACTCCTATTTAGCACTGTATTAGAAGCACTTCCTCGAGCACTGAGGCATGAAAAAGATATAAAAGTCATTCAAATTGGAAAAGAAGAATAAAAATTTCATTATTTGCAGACGACATGATCCTATACATTGAAAGAACTGAGAAATCTACAATAAAGCTTCTAGAACTTATAAAGGAGTTCAGTAATGTCACAGGCTATAAGATCAAAGCTCAAAAATCAGTAGCATTTCTGTACACCAATAGTGAGCAATCTGAGGAGAAAATCAAGAAAAAAAATACCATTTACTATGGTAACTAAAAGAATCAAATGCCTAGGAGTGAATTTACCTGAAGATGTAAAGGACTTATGTACAGAAAACTAGACAACACTGTTAAAGGAAATCAAAGACGACTTAAATAAATGGAGGAATATTCCCTGTTCATGAATAGGAACACTAAACCTCATCAAGATGTCTATCCTACCCAAACTAATCTACAGATTTAATGCAATCCCAATAAAATTGAACACTGTATTTTTTAATGAATTGGAAAAACTAACTACAAAATTTATTTGGAAGGGTAAGAGAACCCGAATCAACACAGACATATTAAAAAAGAAAAATGAAATAGGAGGTTTTACACTACCTGACTTCAAATCATACTACAAAGCCACAGTGGTCAAAACTGGATGTTATTGTCACAAGATAGACATGCTGAACAAGGGAACCGATTTGAGAGTTCTGATATAAATTCTCACCTATACAGTCATCTGATATTTGACAAGGACACCAAGCCCACTCTTCAGCAAGTGGTGCTTGGAGAACTGGGTATCCATATCCAAAAGAATGAGAGAGGAACACCCCATCTCACACCTTATACAAAATTCAACTCAAGATTGATCAAAGATCTAAATATAAAAGCCAAGACTATAAAGACCGTGGAAGATAATGCAGGGAAGCAGTTACAGGTATTTGTAATAGGAAAGGGTTTCATGAACTCCTCACCCAAAGCATGAGCAGCAAAAGAAAAAATTGATAAATGGGATCTTCTCAAAATTAAAAACTTTTGCCCCTCAAAGTACCTTATCAAGAAAATAAAAAGGCAGCCTATCTAATGGGAGAAAATATTTAGCAACCATATATCTGATAGGAGCCAAATATCCTGCATATATAAAGAAATCCTACACCTCAAAAATAAAAAGACAAACAAATCATTTAAAAAAATTAGCAAGTGACCTGAAATGACACTTCTCCAAGGAAGAAATACAAATGGTTAAAAGGCACATGAGAAAATGCTTGACATCGCTGGTTCATTAGGGAAATGCAAAATAAAAACTGCAATAAGATACCATCTTACACCCATTAGAATGGTGGCTATTAAAAGAACAGCAGACAGTAAGTGTTGGAGAGGATGTGGAGGAATGGGAACCCTCATCCACTGCTGGTGGGATTGTGGAATTGTTCAACCACTGTGGAGGACAGAATGGCAGTTCCTCACAATATAACTATAGATCTTCCATATGATCCAACGATTCCACTGCTGGGTTTATACCCAGAAGAATTGAAAGGAAAGACACAAACAGATATATGCACACCAATGTTCATAGTGACATTGTTCACTATTGCCAAAACTTGGAATCAACACTGGTTCCCATCAACAAATGCATGGAAAAACAAAATGTGGTACACACATACAATGGAATATTACTCAACTGTAAGAAGGAATAAAGTGGTAACACACCGGATAACATGGATGAATCTTGAAGACCTTATGTAAAGTGAAGCAAGCCAGGCATTGAAGAATAAACAGTACATGACCTCACTGATATGAATTAAGGAAATTGAGAAGTCTCAGAAAGCTATTGTCTGAAAGATCAGTTTACAAGTAAGAGAAAGAGTAGAGAAGGTTGTGAGCCATCACCCATACAGATGTAATCTTTGGTAAAGAGATACAGTGTAGTTGGGTATTGAAGGGATAGGTCATTTGGGTAGTGTTGTTATTGGGTTTTGTGGTGCAGGGTTGACAGGTGGGTAGATTGGGAAGGGTGGGTTAGAATACCCAGGATACTGTGGGGAGAGATGGGAGAGTTACCAGGTGAACACTTGGGATTTGTGGATATGAGGTTGAAAGTACAGATGTGGGAATGCTCTTATGGCAATATGACAAGGAAGGGGCACTGGTTAAGGGTATTGGTTGGGGGGTACAGTCGGGACAGGGCACACCTGGAGTAGGCTTCTGGGGAGTATGTGAGTGTTCATCATGTCATAATGTGTTGTATCAGTGGGTGGAGAACCACATAATGAGCAGAAAGTATTTGGAAACCCATGTTTGGGAGGATTGACTCATTCAGAAATAGACAGGTGGAGGTCTCTCAATAGCAAGGAGAGTTCCTAATAGGGAAGGACAAACCAGTGTGTCAAGACCTCTTGTTGCATGTAACAATTAATCTTGTCATCCAATGAGTTAATCTAGGGGGTCACCGTGGGTCCCAGGGGAATGGGTAAGAAGGAACAGAATAGATCAAACAGGGCATATTTAGTAGTCAGTGGAAATGTTCTTTACCTTACACTTATGGACGCAGGACATGATAAATATCATCAAAATTTATAAAAGTATACGATCTAAAATGTGAACCATACTGTAAACCATTGACAATGTTTAGTAGCTATGTTTCACTGTTTGTATATCAGTTATAACAATGCTACCATCCACATATAAAAATGTTTTAATATGAGATGAGGAAAGGGTGAGGAGTTTGGGTATATGAGAGTCTCTTGTATTTTGTGTGTGACATTGCTGTGACCTAAAACTTCTTTGAAAACAAAATGAAAAATAGCGAAACCCTGGGGAGTGAGAGGGGGAAGGTACCACGGTAGAGATATTTCAATGATAAAAAGTAAAATGTCAAAAAAATTTTATTTTATTTTATTTTCATGTTTTTCACTTTTTAAAATATCCTAATCTTTTAATTTAATTTTAGTTTTATTTTTTTTAAGTTTTCATGTATTTTATCTCTTAATTTAAACTTATCATTATTATTTCATTTATCTATTAATTGTATTCGGCTATTGTATTGGCTTCATCTTTAAAGAAGCTTTGGATCACAGAATGGTTACAACTGGGGTGGGATAGGGTCATTCGTGGGGGGGGTGTCAGTGATGGGGGGTGCATGGGAGAAAGTTCACCTGAACATACATGCAAGGTATATAAAATTGTTCAAATGTTCATGGGGCATGGTCACAATGGGTGGAGAATCACTCATTAAATGAGAGAATACTGAATTCCCAACCTGGAGAGCTCTGCCACATTCCTCAAGGGAGCAGCATCAGTCACCCAAGTGCAGGGACAGTGTCTGGCAAAGGAGGATGATCCACTGATGGGCCCTTGTTATTGATGACTAGACTTATGAGACTCTTCTCTTGAAATTGAAACTTAGCCTATGGTTATGGGGTGCCTAGGGGTTGCCTCCTGGGAGCCTCACTGTTGCTCAGATGTGGCCTCTCTCTAAGCCAAACTCAGCATATGAATGCATTACCCAGCATGGGACATGACTCCCGGGGATGAGCCTCCATGGCACCGAGGGATTATTACCAAGTGCCAACTGGCAAGGTGACTGGAAAAAGACCTTAAATAAATGGGGGAAAAGGTAAAGACAATGAGTTCATATGGCTAATAGACTTCAAAGTGAGTTGGGAGGTCATCCCAGAGGTAAAGCTTAAGCACATCTCAGTAGGACCTCATAGACTTCCAAAGTGGATACCACCCCAAATAGTGGGGCTTCTCATGGCTCTGGAGACACCCAGGTCCTATGGCAGGCGGGATAGCTCTTGAGTTGCCAGTGGGCCCTACTTTAGAATTTTTTCCCCTGAGAGTGACAGAGTTTGACTCAAATATGTCTTCCCTGCACATGGTCCATCTGTCCCTTCTATTCAAACCTGTACTTGGTGATGGAGTTTGTAGGTATACATCCAGAGACTGCAGTCTTTGGTATGTCCATGTGCCAGCTGGGCCCAGAATCTTGGTTGACTTGCAACTCCTACTCTACAGCTCAATGGATTCACTCAGGACACCTGGTGGGGAGATGATGATGGACAATGGCCATCCCAGGGAATGGAGAGAGTCTTCAGTTGCAGGCAGGATAATCCCATCCATCTTATCCCTGCAATAGAAGCCCCCTCTCACTTGGAGGTGGAGTGGACATCACCATCCCAGACTCCTCAGGATTGGGGGAAGAGCTATGGACTAGAGTGGACTTACTGGTATTGTTATAGACATATTGTGATTCAATCAATGGAAGAAATTACAACATTAATGTGGAGGCAGTGGCCACTGGACCCTCTGTGGTCAGGGGGAGGGAAAAGCAGTTGTAATATAGGGGCTTTTTCAGGACTTGGGAATTGTCCTTAGTGACATTGCAATGACAGATATAGGCCATTTTATATCATCATATAACATGCAGAACTGTGTGGGAGAGAGTGTGGTCTACAATGTGAACTATTGTCCATGCTTAGTGGCAAAGCCCCAGGATGTGTATATCCATTGTAGATGATGTGCCACACTAGGGAAGGATGTTTTTGTGAGAGGTTGTGGGAGGTGTGGGAGGTGGGGCATATGGGAATCCCTGTATTTTTTGTATAACATTTCTGTAATTTAAGTATCTTTAAAAAATAAATTAAAAAAAAAAGAAGTTATTCTGGAGACTGGCCATTGTTGCAGGTCTTGCCTAAGATCAAAACATCTTTTTTTTTTTTTAACATACAGTTTACTCTTTTAATTCTATTTTAAGTGTACAGTTTGGTAGTATTAAGGAAATTTATAATATTGTGTAATCATCACCACTGTCTAGTTCCAAAACTTTTTCATCTTCCCAATCAGAATCTCTGTACCCAGTGAAGCAAAAATTCCCCATTTCCCCTCTTCACCCTGCCTCAATAACTACAAATTTACTTTCTGTATTCATTTGCCTATTCTAGATACTTAATATAGGTGGAATTATACAATATTTTCCTGTTGTACCTGGCTTATTTTACTTAGCATAATGTTTTAAAGTTCATCCTTATGATGTAGCACATATCACAAGTTGATATTCACCTTTTATAATAGCCATTAGGTTGGACATAGAGTGACATCTCATTGTGGTTTTGATTTACACTTCTCTGATGGCATAGAATAGTCAACATTTTTTCATGTGCTTATTGGCCATTAGTTTATCTTACTTGGAGAAGCATCTATTCAAGTTTAAACACCTTTTTATAATGAAGTATACACATTGACATTTTGTTTACACTGCTGGAAGTAGGCTGCAGTACAAATATGCAGCAGTTTTGATGGTTTACTTTGAATAGAGCCTTCAATCCATGAAGGGAAATACTTTGTTTGGAGGAAGAGTTGGTAGTGATGATAGAAGTGGTGGAGTAGTTGTGTAGCTCTCATAGACTGAGGCATTTTTTCAAGGTCTTTACTCCTCTTAGTAGTCACTTGATCTTCAAACATATGAAGGAGTGACTCTAATTCAAATTACAGCTGAGGAAACTGAGACCCAAAGAGATGATATCATTTGCCCAAGTTCAAACAGCATGTGAGAAAGAGGATGGCATTTGAATGCAGTCACATCCAGTGCTCCTTATCCTGTATATTAACCTGGTCGAGTTCAAGATTTTCTTTTAATTACATAAAAATGACATCTATGGATGTGTCACAATTAACAATACATAAAACAATGTAAGGACAATTTCATTACTCCAAAAAGAAAGTCTCCACACCCCTTAGCATTCATTCCTCAGACCTACATAACCACTAATCTAATTTCAACTTTATAAAATGATTTATATTTACATTTTATATAAATGGAACCATATAATATGTAGTACTTTGTGTCTTGTCTCCTTTAGTTAGTATAATGTTTTTAAGTGTTTTTTTACTGATATTAACATTGTATAGTGTTAACTTACATTTGATCAACTTCAAAGAAAAATGGCCTTATATATACAATTCTACCCATATTCATATTTCACATAATATATTTATATTTCACATAATTCATTTGCCTAATAATAGTTCAATAATACAGCATTTGCCCTTCTGTGTCTGGCTTGCTTCACTCAACATAATGTCCTCCAGGTTCATCCATGTTATCATGTTTCAAGACTTAATTTCTTCTTACCGCTGCATAATATTCAATTGTGTGTATATGCCTCATTTTTTTATCCTTTCATCAGTTGATAGACACCTGGGTTGTTTCCAACTTTTTGCTATCATGAATAATGCTGCTATGAACATCTGTGTGCAGATGTCTATTCATGTCACTGCTCTCAGTTCTTCTGGATATATAACTAGCAATGTTATTGCCAGGTCCCATGGCAAGTCTATATTCAACTTCCTTTGGAACTGCCAAACAATCCTCCACAGTGGCTGTACCATTCTATATTTCCACCAACAGTGAATAAGTCTTCCTATCTCTCCACATCCTCTCCAATATTTACAGTGTTCTGATTTTTTAATAGGTCTAATAGGTCTGAAATGATATCTCATTGTACATTTGATTTGTATTTCCCTAATTGCTAGTGATGTTGAATGTTTTTTACCATCAGTTTCTTTGCCATTTGTATTTCTTCTTTTGACAGTTGTTTTTTCAAGTCTTTTGCCTATTTTTTAATCCAATACTTTGTATTTTTATTGTTGAGGTGCATGATCTACTTATGTATTATGTATAGTAAACCATTATCAGATATGTGATTGCCAAATATTTTCTCCCATTGAGTCGGCTGCCTTTTCACCCTTTTGTCAAAGTTGTTGTGGTGCAAAATGTTGAATTTTGAGGAAGTCTCATTTATTTTTTTTCTTTTGTTGCTCATGCATTGGGCTTAAGGTTGAAGAAACTACTGCCTACCACAAGATCTTGGAGAGGTTTTCTGACATTCTCTTCTAGGAGTTTTAATGTTCTTGTTTTTATATTTAGGTCCTTGATCCATTTTGAGTTAATTTTTGTATAATGTGTGAGATAAGGGTCTCCTTTCTTTCTTTTGGATATGGTTATCCAGTTCTCCCAGGACCATTGTTCAATAGACTGTTCTGATCCAGCTAGGTGGGCTTAACAGTCTTGTCAAAAATCACTTGACTCTAAATGTGAAGGTCAATTTCTGAGTTTTCTATTTGGTTCCATTAGTCAATCTGTCTGTCCTTGTGCCATTATCATACTATTTTTACCACTGTAGCTAAGTAATATGCTTTAGAATCAGGACGTGAGACTCCTCCACTTCTTTTTAAAGAAATTTTTGACTATTTGGGGCCCTTTAACCTTCCAAATAAATTTGATTATTGGCTTTTTTATTTTGACAAAAAAGGTTGTTGGGATTTTTATTAGGACTACATTGAATCTGAAATCAGTTTGTGTAGAATTGACATCTTAACAATATTTAGTCTTCCAATCCATGAACACAGAATGTCCTTCCTTTTATTGAATCCTTCTTTGGTTTCTCTTCATAGTGTTTTGTAGTTTTCTGAATACAATTCCTTTATGTCCTTGGTTAAGTTTACTCCTACATATTTGATTGTTTTAGTTGTTATTATAAATGGAATTTTTTTTCTTCTGATTTCCTCTTCAGATTGCACATCCGTTGTATAAAGGAATGTTATTGATTTTTGCCTATTAATCTTGGATCCCGCCACTTTGCGGAACTCATCTATTAATTCTAGTAACTTCATTGTGGATTTTTCAGGATTTTCTAGATATAGAATCCTGTCATCCATGAATAGAGAAAGTTTTACTTCTTCCTTTCCTATTTGGGTGCCTTTTATTTCTTTATCTAGCCTAATTGTTCTAGCTAGAACTTCTTTCAAAATATTGAATAACAGTGGTTACAGTGGGCATACTTGTCTTGTTCCTGATCAGTAGAAAAGCTTTCAGTATTCTACCATTGAGTACAATGCTAGCTGTAGTTTCTCATATATGCACTTTAACATATTGAGAAAGATTCCTTCAATTCATATCTTTTGGAGTGTTTTTATCAAGAATGGGTGCTATATTTTGTCAAGTGCCTTTTCTGCTTCAATAGAGAGTATCATATAATTATTCTTCTTCCATTTATCAATGTGGTTTATTACACTAATTGATTTTCTTGTGTTGAACCACCCTTACATACCTGGGATAAAACCAACTTGATTGTGCAGTATAATATTTAATATGCTTTTGGCTTCTGTTTGCAAGTATTTTTTTGAGGGTTTTTCATCTATATTCATTAGAGATATTGGTCTGTAATTTTATTTTTTTTGTAGATCTTTTTTTGTTCTTGATATTAGGATGATTTTGGCTTCATAGAATAAGTATGGTAGAGTTCTTTCCTGTTCAATTATTTTGAAAAGCTTAGCAAGATTGGTATTACTTCATCTTTGAATGACTGGTAGAATTCACCTGTGAAGCCATCTTGTCCCGTGCTTTTTCATCTTTGGCAGGTTGTTGATGACTGTTTCACCCTCTTCACTTGTGATTGCTTTATTGAGATTTTCTATTTCTTCTGAAATCAATTTAGGTGATTCCTTTGTTTCTAGGAATTAGTCCATCTTGTCTAAATTTTCTAGTTTTTTTCAGCATAATGTTGTTCCCAGTATCCTCTTATGATCTCTCTTATTTCTGTGGGGTCAGAGGTAATGCCTCCCTCTCAATTCTGATTTTATTTATATGTTTCTTCTTTCTTTTTTCTATTCCAGTCCAGCTAAGTGTTTGTCAATTTTTTTTATCTTCTTAAAGAAAGAAATTTTGGTTTTGTTGATTCTTTTATTGCTTTTTATCCCTAGATTTCATTTATTTCTGCTCTGATCTTTACTATTTCTTTCCTTCAGCTTGGTTTGGGATTAGCTTGCTGTTCTTTTTCGAGTTCTTCCAGGTGTGCAGTTATATAATCAATTTTAACTCTTTCTTATTTTTTAGGATAAGTAGTGAGGGCTATAAATTTCCCTCTCAGCACTTCCTTTGCAGTGTCCCTTAGGTTTTTATATGTTGTGTTCTCATTTTCATTTGTCTCAAGATATTTGCTGAATTCTCTTGAAATTTCTTTTGACCCACTCATTGTTTAAGGGTGTGTTGTTTAATCTCCATATATTTATGAATTTTCCCTTTTTCTGTCCATTATTGATTTCCAGCTTCATTATGTTATGATCAGTGAAAGTGTTTTGTATAATTTCAATCTTTTTCAATTTATTGAGACTCGTCTTGTGACCCAACATATGGTCTATCTTGAAGAGGGATTCATGAGCATTTGAAAAGAATGTATATCTTGCTGTTTTGGGGTGTAATCATCTATACATGTCTGTTAGGTACAGTTTATTTATCATATTATTCAAGATCTTTGTTTATTCTCTGTGCAGATGTTCTATACAATACTCAGCATGCTGTATTGGTGTCTCCAACTATTATTGTAGAGACATGTATTTCTCCCTTCAACGTTGCCAGTGTGTGCCTCTTGTTTCTTGGGGCATTGAGGTTAGGTGCATATAAATGTTGAATAGTTATTTCTTCTCATTGAATTGCCCTTTTTATTAATATGTAATGAACTTCTTCATCCCTTATAACAGTTTTGAATTTAAAATCTATTTTGTCGTATATGATTATTGCTACTCCAGCTCTTTTTTAGTTACTATTTGCATGGAATAACTTATTTCAAACTTTCACTTTTAACTTGGTTGTGTACTTTCATCTGAGATGAGTCACTATGGACAACATATAGATGGCTAACATTTTTTTATCCATTCTATTAGTCTATTTCATTTGATTGGGGAGTTCAAGCCATTAAAATTCAATATTATAACTGTAAAGGCATTACTTATTTCATCCAATTTGACCTTTGGCTTTCTGTTGTCATATCGTACTATTGTCTATCTTTTTAGCCTTTAATTTACCCTTTCTAATAATCTTAATTTCTACACTCTTCTCCAAGTATTTCACCCTTGGTTTTTTTGTTTTGTTTTGTTTTGTTTTGTTTTTTCCCTTTCAGGATGCAGCAATCCCTTTAGTATCTCCTTTAATTCTGGTCTTTTGGTAACATATTCTATATGGTTTTGTTTGTCTGTGAAGAATTTGAACTGTCCTTCATTTTTGAAGGACAGCTTTGCCAGATACAGAATTCTGGCTGGCAGTTTTTCTCTTTCAATATCTTAAATACATAATACCACTTTCTTTTCTCCTATATGGTTTCGGCACTTAATCTTACCGAGTTTCCCTTGTATGTAATGCTTTGCTTTTCTCTTGCTTCTTTCAAAATTGTCTCTTTATCTCTGACATTTGTCATTCTGAATAGTAGGTGTCTCAGGGTAGGTTTATTCAGATTTATTCTGTTTAGGGTGCATTATCCTTCTTGAATAGTCATATTTATATCTTTCATAAGGAAAAGGAAGTTTTCAGTCATTATTTCCTCAAATATTCTTTCTGTCTCTTTTCCATTTTCTTCTCCTTCTGGGACACTGATAATGTGTATGTTTGTGCATTTCACATTGTCATCAATTCCCTGAGACCCTACTCCATTTTTTCCATTCTATCCTCTTTCTGTTCTCCTATCTTATCCAGTCAGATATTTTATCTTCAAAATCACTAATTCTGTATTCAAACAAATTTAATCTGCTCTTATGTGCCTCCAATGTACTTTTAATTTCATCCATCATGTATTTCATTCCCATGTCTGTTACTTTTGTTTGCAGATTTTCAAATTTTACTTTATGCTCCCCAGTGACTTCTTAATATCTTTTATCTCTTTAGTCATATTTTCTTTAAATTCTTTGATGTGATTTATAAGAGTTGTGTGATTATCATTAATTGTTTAAATCTTGAATCTTTTCACGATATTTGGTTTGTTCCTTTGGTCGGGTCATCTCTTCCTGTTTCCTAGTATGGCTTGCAATGTTTTGCTGATGTCTAGGCATCTGTCATGTTGGTGAATTTACTCTGATGGCCAATTTCTCTCACTTGCCTATTGTTTTTTTTTTTTTTCACAGCTTTTCTTTGATATTTGCTTTAATTTATCTTATCTTTAAAATTGCCCAGCTTAAGTTATCAAAATCTTTCCAGGCCTCTCTCTAAGCGAAACCAAGCATATAAATTCATTATCTTCCCCCCAGCATGGGACATGACTCCCAGGGATGCAGCTCCCTGGCACTGAGGGATTACTACCAAGCACCAACTAGCAATACAACTGGAAAAAGACCTTTAATAAAGGGGGAAAAGGTAAAGACAAATGAGTTTATATGGTTAAGAGACTTCCAAGTGAGTCAAGCGGTCATCTCAGAGGCAATGCTTATGCACATCTCAGCAGGATGGTATAGACTGCCGAAGTAGATACTATCCCAAATAGTAGGGCTCCTGAGAGATCTGGAGATACCCAGGGCCTACAGTCATGGAAGATAACATTGGTGTTTGGTGCCTTGCCAGTGGGCCCTACTTTGAGTTTGTGCTCCTGAGTATGACAGAGTTGGACTCAAGTGTGACTTCTCTGCATATGCCTCTTCTGTCACTTCTATTTGAACCTGTATTTGATGCTGTATACCCAAGAGACTTGGATATTTGGGCTATCCATGTGCCAACTGGGCCCTGAGCCTCAGCAGAGTTAAAATACTTATTCTCCAATTCATTGGACTCATCGAGGACAAATAACAATGAGGTGAGGATGGACAACCACCAAGGAACCAAGAGTGTCCACAAAGGCAAGCAAGAGGGTCCCATCCATCAGCCATAATGGATCGAAGCCCCCAATGAATTAGAGGTGGAGTGGGCCTCACCATCGCAGAATCCTCAGGAATAAGGAATAAAATATGAACTAGAGTGGCTTTACTGGTGTAAATGACTTATTGTCATTCTACCAATGGAAGAAATTGTATCATTGATGTGGAGACAGTGGCTATTGTAAGTGCTGAAGGCAGGGAGAGGGAAAAAGAGGTGTAATATGGGGGGACTTTTGGGACTTAGAATTGTTCTGAATGACATTACAATGACAGATACAGGCCATTACATATCCTGCCATAACCTACAGAATTGAGTGGGAAAGAGTGTAAACTACAACATAAACTATAATCCATCCTTAGTGGCAATGCTCCAAAATGTGTTAATCATTTTCAATGAATGTACCACACTAATGAAAGAAGTTGTTAATGTGGGGAAAGTGGGAGGTGTAGGGAGTGGGGCATATGGGAATCCCGTATATATTTTTTGTAACATTTTGTGTAACCTAAGTATCTTTTAGGAAAAAATAAAAAATATATTTAAAACAAAGTAAGGGAGAATGGGAGTGCACAGATAGAACACTTATATTAAATCATTGCTTGATTTTCTAGAATTAAGTTCCTTCTTACAGTATCCTATTTATACTGTCTATTATTGACTGATGTTTGCTATCTTAACAAAATTAAAATTTTAAAGTAGATTTTAAACTGGTAATAAGGTCAATATCTTCATTAAGCAGGATTTAATGAACACTTCCTATTTGCAAATTATACGAGCCTAGTCAAAATTTCAAAGATGTATAAAACTTTCATTTTACTCTGAATAAATTTAAAGTTTCATTAAGGAGGAATATACATCTTTCTGTTTATATTGAAAGAAAAATATGTGCCACAGTCCAAGTGCAAGTATAATGTTTTAAGATTACAGATGACTTAACAACAAATTCCACATGATGGTAGGACGGAACAAATCTTGGAGTACATGACAATTGAGTTAGACTGTGAATTACTGCATTGACAGATAGCAACATAGTAGACATTGAAAGAGGGTGTGGAGGATGCACTCAAGCAATCACTTGGACAAATGTATGAATTTTGGATAGACACCAATCTGTGCTAGAACCAGAATAGAAGTTAGCTGAAACATTTATTTTCAGAATTTTCATTTTCAGAGCAGGTGTAGTTCTCAATCAAGACCATGTTTTTGTGAAATTAAGGAGTGAGAACAGAAACCAGAGAAATAAGTTTGGATTTTCAATTTTCGGGGTTTTTATTGGGATTGCATGGACTCTCTAAATCAGTTCAGGAAAAATTGACATCTTAGTGACATTTAATCTTCCATTTCATGAACACAGAATGTCCTTCCATTTATTTCAGTCTTCTTCAGTTTCTTTTAGCAATGTTTTGTACTTTTCTGAATATAGGACATTTATGTCTTTGGTTAATTTTATTCCTAAATATTTGATTCTTTTAGTCGCTATCATAAAAGGATTTTTTTCTCATTTTCTCTTCAGATTGCTCATCAGTAGTGTACAGAAATGCATTGAATTTTGCATATTAATCTTGCATTCCATCACTTTCCTGAACTCGTTTATTGGTTCTATTAGGTTTGTTGTGGATTTTCAGGATTTTCTAGATATAGGATAATATCATCAGCACATAGTGTAAGTTTTGCTTCTTCCCTTCCTGTTTTGGTTCCTTTATTTTTTTCTGTAGCCTAATTGCTCAAGGTAGAACTTCTAGCACAATATTGAATAACAATGGTGACAGTGGGCATCCCCTTGTTCCTGATCTCAGTGGGAAAGCTTTCAGTCTTTCGCCATTGAGCACAATGCTAGCTATAGGTTTTTCATATATACACTTTACCAAATTGAGAAAGCTTTCTTTTATTCCTATCTTTTGGAGTGTTTCTATCAAGAAAGGATGCTGTATTTGTCAAATGCATTTTCTGCATCAATTGAGAGGTCCATTCAAGTTTTATCCTATATTTTCCCCTTTTTAATTCTGTAATCACCAGTCATTTTTCATTAGGATAGAACTACTCAATCAATGTTCAGATCACAACTTACCTTGAATGCACCACTTTCTCATCTATTTTCATCCTTGGCCAATTATTATTGTTTTAAAAAATCCTTGCCATT
>JAQZBX010027295.1:0-28451 GCA_029593785.1 Cabassous unicinctus
GGCCGGCCTGCTCTCACAAGGAGGCCCCGGGAAGTGAACCCGGGGCCTCACACATGGTAAATGGGGGCTCTATCGACTGAGCCACTCCCGCTTCCAACAGCTATATTTTAAATATGAGTCTTCCTATTTCCAAACATAACATATATTTTCCATTTATTTAAAATAGGTCTTATTTTATATTTTTTGGTCAAGTTTTATGTATTTATTTACAAAGGTCTTGCACATCTAATGTTATATTTTTCTAGCTACAATATGATTTTTCATGCTGTGGTAGATTTTTTTTTCCCCCCCGAAGATTTTATTTATTTATTTATCCCCCCTTGCTGCTTGTGCTCGCTGTGTCCATTTGCTGTGTTTCTTTCTGTGTCTGCTTGTCTCCCTTTGGGTCGTCCTGCTGCGTCAGCTCACTGCACCGCGCGGGCTGGCTTGCCTTCACCAGGAGGCCCCGGGAATTGAACCCGGGGCCTCCCATATGGTAAACGGGAGCCCTGTCGATTGAGCCACATCCGCTTCCCCTGTGGTAGATTTTTGTATATCGATGTTATACCCCAAAACCTTGCTAAACTCTTATTATATCATTGGATTATTTCTTGGATTTTTCTATATAGATTATCATATAATCTGTGACTAAGGACAGATTTATTTCTTGTCTTGCAATGCTTTTTTTTCCTTCTTTGTCTTATCTTACTGCATTAAACAAGACCTCATAAAATACCGTGTATAAGTGGTAGTAGCCGGTATCCTTGCCTAGTTTCTGACTTTAAAAAGGATGCTTCCAAGGTTGGACCATTATGTGTAATGTTTGCTGTAGGTGTTTTGTTAGACATATTTCATTAGGTCAAGGAAGTTCCATTCTGGACTTAGTTTATGTTTGTTCTATTAAATCATCAATGGTATTGATGTTATCACGTGCCCTTTCTGCATCTATTGAGAGCTTTGTGAGATATTTACCCTTTAATCTGTGCATGTGACCAGGACCATTCGTAGCCCATATGGTACTTTTGTGTGTAAAAGAAAAAGGTGCTCCTTCCTCTGGGTGGTTGTAGCCCCATGCCAAGGTTGATAGCTTGGCAGCAAAATTTGAACTGAGTTTCAGCATCATCCAGTTCTTGAGCAAGATTCCATATGCAGGTTACAACCTACCTAACCTATCTGGAATCTTGTTGGTAAATGACATTACAATTTCTAATATTAAATCACCCTTGAAAGGGGAGGATAAAACAAACTTGGTTATGTGGGAATTTTTCTTTGAGAACTTTGCTAGTAGGTTTGCTGAGGTTTTTAATAATTCATTAATTTTCAGTCTTTTTGCCCTTTTTTTTTTCTTTTTCAGTGCTACCATGTGAGGATATAAATTTCTCTCTAAGTATTGCTTTAACTCCATGCCATGAATTTCAGTCAGTCGAGAGAAGAGCATGAATAAAGGCACTGATATGGGAGCATTCCCTATGTGTTCGAGGGTCAGCAAGGAGGCCGATATGACTAAATAATTTCTCATGTCCAATATAACTTATTCTCTGATCCACGAGTTATTTAGAAGTGTCCTATAATGTCCAAACATATGTTTTCTTTAAGTTTTCCTATTGCTATAGATTTCGAGCTTAATTACATCATGATTAGAGAATGTGGACTATGTGATACCAGTCTTTTAGTATTTGTTGAGACTTGCTTTGTAGTACATGCACAGCTTTTGTAAATATTCTATGTATACTTTGAAAATGAATAGTCTTGGAGAACAGATGTGGCTCAGTGGTTGAGCTCCTGCTTCCCATGTACAAGGAGGCCCTGGGTTCAATCCCCGGTAACTCCTTAAAAAAAAAAAATTGTCTAATTGTTAGATGTAGAGTTCAAGATATTTTTATTAGATCAAGTTTGTTAACTGTGTTTCAAATTTTTCATATCATTCTAATTCTTTTTTTTTTTTTAAGACTTATTTATTTATTTACTTTTATCCATTTTTACCCCACCTGCCCCATTTTTGCTGTTTTTGTGTCCATCCGCCAGGCAATTCTTTGTTCTGTTTCCTGCCCTCTTTTCTCATCCTTCTCCTGTCTTTACCGGGATTTGATCCTCGGAACTTCAGAGCCCCTCAACTGAGGTCACCATCACCCCTTTCCAGGGGCAACTAGTAACAGGGAGAAAGGGGGATAAATTGACCCTTTCTGCCTGACACAAGACACTGAAGGGCAGTAGTGGCTCTAGAATTCCCCACCAGGCTGGTTAAGGCTGCCTCACAGTTTGACTTCTTCCTCTCCCCAGTTTTGCTCCCAAACTCTGTCTCTGTCCAGAGAACCCAACCAGCAACACGCAGCACCTAGCATATAGTAAGTACCCAATCAATGTTAGCTATTGTTCACTTGAATATTGTGTTGAAGTAGGAGCCAGAGGCCAACACTGGGCACTTGTTCCAACCTCTGCTCTGCAAAAGCTTCATGCTATACTAATCCATCACTGTGCTAACATCTTGGAATCACCCTTTCTTTGACTTTAAAGTTCCCTGAGGGCAGGAGCCCTTTCTAAAACTTCCGTATTTCCACCACTGATTTGTTCTCTCACATAGAAGAGGTATACCATTTAGAACCTGTTGATGAATTTTTACCCTTCCTGAGTTGAGGACTCCAGTTTAATGTTTTGAATATGTGATTTCTTTTCCAACAAGTTTCATCTAAAGAAATTTCTTCTCTCCTATGCTAATCCATTATGTGATAACCCAACAAGCCAGTCTACATCATACCAGGTAGAGGTATTGGCTAAGGTTTGAGTCACACTGTAGTTCATGATGTGCTTTGAGGTACTGTGGCACTTAAATCACAACATTGATATATCTCACATGTGTCTTAAGTCCTGCTCATTTAGGAAGTGCTGTGCAGCCCATAGCCGGGGTTTTTTCTTGCACAATTGATCTGCTTGCTACAAAATATAAGTTAAAAGTTAGCTTCAAGGTACATATTAGTTAAGAAACAGTGTTAAACTGCAAAAACAAAAACAAAAAAAAAAACAACACCAAACCCTCGTATCTTTTCAAGAGGCCATTTCCCATCCATAGATGTCTGTGTAATGGATTGCAGGACTGTCAGCCAAAGGAAGCTGATCTGCCAACCCAAAGCACTGACACCGGGCGTCAGAAACACACGCGGACCGTGGAAAGTATTTTTGAAGTTATATGGTTTTGGGGCATCTGGGTTAAGAGTAGCCCCGTGTAATGGAACTGGAAGTCAACAAACCCAAATTCCTCTGCTAACAGTGGTGACCTTGGGCGAGTCACTTGCGCTTCAGTTTCCTCATCTGTAAAATGGAGGCTTTGCCTACAATTGCTGAGGCGCTCTCCACCCTTCAGGTTCCGAGGTCTATGACCTTGCATGGTTTCTGTGTAGGAGTAGAGAAGGAATCACAGTTTCCCTAAAGAAAATCTGCAACTTGAATAAAAACAAGACATTGGCTGGGGAAACATTGCAATACTTCAAAAGGGGACTACCAAACTCAACCACAAACCTCAAAGCAGATCTTCATTTAGATTCCTTTTGAAACAGCAGCTCTCAGTGGTCTCATTTTTCTTAACAGCTTTGATAGTTTCTCTTTCCTGATTGCCTTGATAGCATTTCCAGCGGATTGAATCCTCCAATCAATTGAAGGATTTAAAAGGGAAAGTGATGACTTCAGCAGTCAGAAGGAAGAATTTCATCTCTACTTCAGCCAGCCAGCTTCTCCTTCTTCATAGAAAACCTTCATCAGAGTTCCCAGCTTGCAAACTGCCCTGCGGAATTCGGACTTGCCCATCCCCACAGTGGCATGAGCAATTCCTATAATCAATCTCATATTTAGATTATATTTATATCCTGTTGATTCTGTTTGCCTCGAAAACCCTAGCACAGGAGAGTCTTAGGCAGCACCTTCCCCCACCTCCCCAAAATGCCTGCTCGTACCCCTTAGCACAGCTACTCTGCACACTTTCATCACTGTTCCCAAGCTAGCAGCGACTGAAGACTCTCCAACCAACCTCTCAAAGCCTGGCACTGCTCTTGACTCCTGCCATGGGGGGCAGGGATTCAAGAGAAAGAAGTGGATTGTATCGAGGGACACTAAGACCATTAGAATTTCAGAAATCATGTCTCCCTTCATTTTACAGAGGAGAAATGGAAGGCCTAGAAGAGGTCTTTTCCAAGGCCGTTCAACTAGTTGTTTCCCACTTCTCAGCCAGAACGGCAAGACTCTGTCCTGATGACTCCAAAAGTGATCTTGTATTCATTGTATTTTCTCTCCCTACTTATTTCAGTGAAATTATTTTTTAAAATTGCAGATTGCTTTACAAGGTTTTAAACACTCAAGGAAAAAATTCAAGGGAAATGAAAGCTGGAATATTACCTCTTCAATGAAGATTATTTATTCTTTGAACTTCCTTAGCTCTTTACCTGTACCTCTTATGGTATTGGCTTTCAAGTGGGTAGGGTCTGGACCTGATACAGCTCCACTCCCGTAATAAATGGAGTCTGTTCCTCCAAGAGGAGAGAATCTGCATGTGGCCCTGACTCCTGACGCAAGCCTCAGGCTCCCTGTGGGGATTTCATGCTAACAACTATGGCCCCATCAGACAGGGCCTTGTAAGGCTTCCTTGTTCACATTCTGATTCAAGCACAGGCTCAACATCTTTTAATCTCTCGTAGCACAGCAAAGAACCAGGCTGGGACATTTAAACAAGGACGCATCGGCTATTCAAGGCCAGATACAGTGCCCACAAAGCACAGGTTACTTCCTCGCAGTGGGGGCTCCCTACCCACACTTCCCTGACAACCTGGCCTGCCTTCCTTCTGTTGAACTGGTTTCTGCTCTGGTC
Organism: Cabassous unicinctus; assembly: GCA_029593785.1. NCBI lineage: Eukaryota > Metazoa > Chordata > Mammalia > Cingulata > Chlamyphoridae > Cabassous > Cabassous unicinctus. The sequence goes on from JAQZBX010027295.1 coordinate 4,832, forward strand.
GCTGAGCCTTCTCAGCCAGCGATTCCATCCCACTTCAGCACAAGGTTTTTCAGCTCTCTTGACCTTCTGATCAGGCCCCAGGCCTTTAGATTCTCCTGAGGGTTTTGGGGCCACTGCTCCCAACATTGTCCTGGTTGGCTCACCTGATCTTCCTGCCTGCCTGTTCCTAACTGCACTCAGCCTCGAGGCCCGTCTTCCCCACTGTGCATGTAAATACTGGTGCTAAACCACGGTGAGATAAACACAGGCAGAAGGAACAAGGTTGTTAAAGAATAAAAAGAGAACAGGCAATGGGGAAGACTAGGACTGATGGCACACTCCTAAAACCAAGGAGGCTATTCAAAGAAAGTGTCCTCCCATGGAACAGTATCAGTACAAGCGGGACCGATTAGGCTGAGCATCTTCTCCTGCAGCTCACTGGGCACACTTTCAAGGTTCTCAGCATCCCCTTGTGGTCCTGAGTGAAAGAACCAAAGTATGTGTATTTATATATGGGGGGGAGGGAGGGAGACAGACACAAAGAAACAAGAAAAAAAAGATCCAACCTAAAGAAAAGGCAAGGACAAGCACTTGGGTTTTTTCTTTTAATTATTTACGAGATAAAAAAGAAAAAATAGTGATTGTTTCTCTTCACCCCCAACATTTCAGTTTACCAAGGTAGAGTGGGAGAGAAATTTCTTGAACAGTGACTTGTGCTCCTGGCCTGGAGCAAATTCTTCCCCTCTGCTCTACACCACCTCAGGCAGGAGGGAGAGGGCAAAGGGCTCCAGGCAGAAATACTTGTACTCCGGCAGCCAAGTGGCAGTGTGGCTGTCATCTTTTCTTCTCCATGTTGCCAGAGCCTTCAGACCCTCTCCTGTCTGTCCCCCTGCACCATCCTCCCCAATTCATCAAAGGAGGTAGGAAGATGGGACTGCAGGAGGCAGGGCAGGTGTAGAACAGGCATCAGGGGAGCACACAGCAGGAATGGCAGAAGGCCAAAATCTTCTGCTTCTATTGCACATCCTGGCTCAGATCCCCTGTCCTGAGCAGTGGGCTACAAAATAAAATGCTTTTGAAATTCAAAGAATCTGTTTTGTGTCAGGCTCACGAAGGGGAGGTGTGTTGTTGTGTGGCTGGTTCTGGAATATACATATATGTATATTTTAAGTTACTCCATGATGGAGCAAGGCAAGAATTACGCCTCTTTAAAAAGCAAATGGAATTTGGACATCTTGGGGCCCCGCAGTCACCTGGGCCTCCCCCACCACGTTCAAAAGACCAAGAATAACCCTTTCCCCTTCTTCTGCAGAAGATGGAAGAGGCAGCAGTGTCCACCAACCACACCAGAGCCTGCCCCAACTGTCATAACTCTGAGCCACTCAGGGGCGACCTCTCTTCTGAACACCTGGAGAATTTGACAAATGACCCTAGAGAAAAACCTTTTACACTGTATGTTTCTCCACAAAGCAGCAGCTGTTAAGTCCTCTCAAATAAAAATTTTAAATGTTTGATTCTCATTATTCTCATTACCAATGAAATGAAATGGAATGGGACAGGAATAAGCTGTTTAAGTGACCATACAGACAGAATAAATCCCTCTAGAAACAGTGAGGGCAGGGGGAGAGGACTGATTTTGATTTGGCAAAGCTGCAAATCTTTCACTTTCATTGGCTGGAATGAAGCTGGTGGGTGAAGACAAACCTAACTGAGCCACGGAGCCAATGGCAAGAACTGCAGGCTATGAGAGACGACAGGGCAAACACAGAACTGTATAAACTGTGGCACGATAAAGATGAGAAGGCAGGTCCATGACACCAGCTGGCAGCAAGCCTTTGGAGCATCGCTTCCAGAAAGTATATCTGTCCTGTAGTAAGTGGTGGCATCCAGATAAATCAGGGAAGTTCTCCATCCTCCTCTTCCCAACAAATTCTGAGAGTTTCTCATTTAAATAACTATGTACACACACACAAAAGCCTGGTCTCTCTTTTACATTAGGGTTCTTCACCGGAGGATCCTACAATGGCTTTAGAGAGTTGGTTCCAATTGCCTTTTTGGAGATTTACTGCTTGGGACCAAACCTGCAAGGAGAAGACATGATTGAATAACATAGCAGGAAGATCTTTAGGATGAAAGCATCTCATTGTTTAAGGGATTGAGTCTTAATAAACGAGCAAACCTGCAACTTCTTCACAGGATTTTGCTACCCTGGCAAACTGAATGATTGGGCTGGGGCCCATCAACACCATTCTCCTCTGTCCCTGGCTACTCTGTCAGCAGGGTCTAAATGCCCATCAGAAACCCAGGAAATACAGCTCCATACCTCCCTCTGATAAGGACAGTTTCTCAAGTTCAGCTTCAAGGTCAGCATCCGAGATCCTAGGGTTAGGCACACTGTTGGTATAAAACTTCTCATGGGGGTTGTCAGGCAGATCCAAAGGTTCTTTGGTGGTGTCCTGAAGGAGGATGTCCAATTCCTTCTCCAGTTCCTCACTGTCAAAATCTGGAAAGAAAAGAAGACACAGGACACATAAACTCCAGGGAGGAAGGATATTAATGAGTCAAGGACTGGGATTACCAAAACCCAGCTCAGCATTTCAAAAGATGCCCAGGGATCCTTGTAGGTTAAGAAAAAAATAATGTGAGTTTTATGAGATGACTAGAGACAGAGGAATTCTTCAAGCAGATAATCTTTTCCCATACATAAAGCTAAGATATCAAGGAGGTATATTTTGCTAACCTCAGGGAACTGTCCCCGTTTGCCCTTGTCCTTGAAGAAGGGTCTTCTAGTGAAACTTGTGAATAGCACACAAGGGTCATGAATATAGCTTGTCAACGAGGAATTGGTAACCTATAATTTCTCCTGGGTATAAGCCCCAGAAACAGGGTAGCATAGGGTAGGAGAGACCTGCCTACACTAGGAAAAGCAAATCTGTGATTGAACCTGTCACCAAGGAAATGAAGTCCTCTGGAAAGGAAGAAAAGAAGGAAATACCTTGGTAACTCACCTAAGCCATTGGTTACCCCACCAGCCAGAGTCTGAGAAACTTCATCCTGGGTGTCACACAGCTGTAAGAGAAAAGTGCAAGGCCTTGAACTCTGAAGGGTGTCTCTGAGCATTTCAGTCTTTGAAGGAAAATGTCCATGGTTACAAAGCAAAACTACCCCTTATGAGAATCAAGAAAAGCTTCCTCAAGTTCACAAGGTAAAAGAGTCGAGAAAGTTCAGCAAAGTCAGATCTGTCCTTAGTAATATTCTTTTGTATGCGTCCTTCCCTAGCCCCTTCCTGTACCTCTTGGATCTGATCCACAAGGCTCTCTGCCTTCTCCACTGTGACATCCTTCATGGAGAGTTTTAGTGCTCCTACCCCCGCCTGGTAGGCATTGAAAACCTACAGAGAAAGCAGAATTATCAGTGCAAATGAAGAGCACCTGGAAAAACACAAGCACCAGTGTTTCATCTCCAAAAGACAGCTTTGTTTTTTTGCCACCCATCCTCAATTCACCCCACGGCCTCTGAGGCCAAAGCTTCCCAACTGGAAAGGCAAAGGAAACTCCAGTCACATCCTAAAAGTACCCAGGCCTCCTCCAAACAGCACTTAGACAACATCAAAGAATGGTGAAGGGGAAGCATAGGGTGTGCCGGGAGAGACCGGCTCAGCGCTGGCACTAAGGGGGAGTGGCTACCATCTGGTCTGTCTGGGAGGCATAGATCCGGTCCAGGATGCCTTGAACAGTGTCCAGCTTGGCATGCAGGGCCTCGATGCGCTTCTCCGTCCGTTGCTTACTCTTGAGAGACCTCAGTGCCTAGGGGGGCATGGAGACTCAGGTCAGAGAAAGACTGGGCAGGCCAAAGGGCAAGAGGAAGAAGCCCTTCCCAGCTGACAAGACCATCCCAGGCCCTCTTCCCTCTCATCTATAACATAAGCTGTGGTGCCCTGGTCACCTGCAGACTGTTCCCCCTCAAGCTGCAAGACGGTTGCTCTCTGAACAGCTGGGGCACCTCTTACTGCCAGCCCAGGACATAGTTATGCAGCTGGAGGGGAAAAGAACTTACCAGTTGCTTCTTTCCTGCCCGGCACGCCCGGCGGGCATCTTCTTTACACCTATGAAACAAAGGGACAGATCAAGATGATTGTGCCACAGGACAGGGAGTGGCAGGTTTGAAGAGTCCCCAAGAGTAGCACTTAGTTTCAAATCTGAACAGCAAATCCATTCCACCCAGTGGCAAGAAAAATGATGGCCGACAACCCACTACGAACATCTTGCAGCAAGTCAATGTCCAAGCTTCAGCATCTGCACATGGGAAAGGCAAAATGACTGAGGATAAGCTTGTTTCAATCCACAGAGAGAGAGGATGTGCAAATAAGACACCTTAAAAACATATTCTGAGGGAGCAGATGTGGCTCAAATGGTTACATGCCTGCCTCCCACATGCGAGGTCCCGGGTTTGGTTCCCAGTGCCTCCAAAAGACAAAAAAACAAACAACAGGCAAAACAAATGGAAAAACCAACTCAGGAGAGCCAATGTGGCTCAGTGGTTGAGGCCAGCTTCCCACATGAGGTCCTAGGTTCAATCCCTGGCCCCAGTACCTCAAACAAACAAACAAAATACACACACATACACACACACACACACACACACACACACACTCCCATTTTGGTCCTAACACCACCAATGGCCTTGGCCACATCTTTTCCCCTTCCCACAATATCAGGTTTCTCCCACTGTAAAATGGAGTGAACAAGTAAATTCTAATTCAATGTCTATATTCTTCTTTTCAGAAGTACTCATGTGACTTCACCAAGGACACCTCGTACAGTCACCCAAAGGGGAAGAGTAGGAGTCCTTCAAAAGGAGTTCTGTGAAGGCAGAGGCTTGTCTTGTTCACTAGCGTATGCCCAGTGCCTAGGACAATGCCTGGCTCACTAAATACTGGTGGAATGATACAAACATGGAAGAACAAAACAGAATGCTAACAGCCGGAATCTTTGGGGGGAAGAATTAAGGCTCATTTTTTCCCCCTTCTTTGTGATACTACATGTTTTCTATGATTTCTGCGCTGAGAAGTTAGTATTCTTGTAATTAGTTAAAAAAAATAACCCTTCTTTTTTGTTTTTCATTTTTCCTTATTTATACTTACAGTAAAATTTCTCTAAATGGAATGCAAAAGCATTTCAGGTAAAAATATATTTTAATAATTGAATTGTACGGTGCTTTTGAGGGAGACTTTTAAAAATTATTAACCATCATAATTTGCTTAGCACCAACCCAAGTTTCAGTCTTTGGAAAAACTTAGCTTTTTAAGAATGTGCACATTCATTTCTACCAGTTAGTTCTGAATCTTCAATTGTTTACTTTTATTACATTGCTTTGCAGAAACTCTGAATGCAGTGACTATGCTGTGCTGAATTCTCGGGGCGGGGGGATGCCATTTAAGAGCTATCTGTCAGTTATGTAAATAAAAGTTATCCAATTTAAAAAAAAAAAAAAAAGCCACAGACACCATTGGTTTGCCGGCTCTGAGGGCCGGGGCAGGGGACACTCAGCTGAGGGTAGGAAATTACCTCTCTGCTTCTTGGGATAAGGACTCCACCTTGCGCGAGAGGAGCTGCTCACTCTGCATCAGCTGGTACACCCCAACATCTACATCGTTGACAGGAGAGACCTTGGCATGTGGTCCTCGGGCAAACTTCACGATCTGAGGGACAGAGACAAATTACTGCTGCCCCTACCACAAATGCTGAGAAAATCCCAAGCAGAAATGCTGCTGTGCATGTTAGTGTATACTTAATAAATCACTGGTGAGTCAATGAATGAACAAATGAACTTCTGTACCTTTTCCCCATTCTGCTCGAGGACTGTGACTCTCTTCTCTTTCTGCAGCTGCAACAACACCAAGTAGAAGGTCCTCTCATCTGGGCAGGAGCTAGCACAGAGGGTACTCAGCTCTGACAGGGCCACCACAGGGTGGGAGGAGAGCGGGGAGTTCTGATACAGACGATACACCTCCTCAGCCTTTTCCTGCAGGGAAAGACAAAACGTGCTTACAGGCTCTCATCGCAGTCCATGGAATCCAATGACCTCTGATCTCCGTGTTCAAGCTATTGACCATACTTAGTGGTGATGGTCTGATGATGTTCTTTCATAATCTGGAACAAATGTTCTACAATAATGTAAGGTGTCAGTGGAGGGGTGTTGTATGGGAATTCTGCACATTCTGCATGATTGTTTTGTGAGTTCACAACTTCTGTAATAAAAAATGTATATTAAAAAAAATCATCACGCAGGCAAGAGCAGGGGAATACCAACCCAGTCTTCCCTTAAAGTAGCATTTTTTTCAAAAAAGGAAAAAATACTTCTGTTTTTTTTTAAGCCTTGGAGAAAAGTTTGAAGAACATGTATGAAATACCAGGAGCCAATTCTGCTTGCACTCCCATTTGGGATTTTGCATCTCTGCCTTTCCCTGTGCCACAGTTCCCTAGGTGAAGAACGAGGCAGTGTGGTATGGTGGGATAAGCCATGAACTAGAGCTGAGACCTGATTTCCAGGCCAGCCTGTTTGGTCTTGGACCAGTCACAGTCTCTCTGGCCCTTGGTATTCCATTTCTCTCCCAAATCGAAGAGGTTGGATGAGATGACATCTAAAATCCCTTCCAATTCTGGTTTCTCCATTTTTATGCCAATTGGCAGTTCTGCAAAAAAGGACATTACGGAGTCTATAAACAGTCTCAAAAGAAAAGTATGTGAGACAGATGGGATAGGGGTTCAATCAAGAAGTATTTACTGGAGAATGCACAGGATGCTATGAAAAATATAGGGAAGGAATGCCCAGGGGTTCAGAAGTTTCTTGGGGGAGGGGGGGTGGTATATGGTTGCTGAGCAGAATTCTCAAGGGTGAGAAAGTTGCTAGGTGAAGAATGGTGGAAAGGGTGTCTCAGAAAGAGGGACGCACATAAGCAATGGCATAGAAGCATGACTCAATGTGTTGTGTGAGTTTAGATATGGGAAGAGAGTAAAAGCATTTCCATATTATATAATGTGTAATAGCTTACATATCATTCTTTATTCTACAGATGGTGGGTAGTCATTGAAGGGGAGTGACATGGCTAGATGAAAACTAGGAAAGGATGGACTTTAGAGTTAGAGCTAGAGACAGGAAGACCATTTATGCAAGAGAATAGGAGGGGCTGATGGTAATAGAAGCAATGGCAATAGAAGCAGAGAAGATAGGGATTCAAACAAAATTTGGAAGATAAAACTGGCTGTATATGGTAACTGGGTATGGGCTTGAAGGAGATAGAGGAGTCTAGGATGATTCCTAGGTTCTGGCTTGGGTGACTGGGTGGATGTGATGTTATTAATTAATACAAAGAATACAGGAAGAAAAGCATACTTTTAAAGGAAACACAAAACATTCCATTTTGGACATGTTGGTTTGAGATACCTGAGGGACTTCCAAGAAGCCACATACAGCAGAAAACTGGATGTACAAATTGGAAGCTTAAAGGAGACACCAGGAAAGCCCTGAAAATCTAGGAGTTCTCAACATAGAGATGATAATTAAAATGACAAGTGTAAATAAGATTACCCAAGGAAATTTAAGAGAGGAAAGAAATAAGCTTAAGGCACACCAAAGTTTTAGAGATGAAGGAACCCACAAAAGTGACCCAGAAGGACTGTTCAGGGAGAACCAAGGAGAGCATGTAATGTCAAAAAAGGCAAGGAAATAGGAAGTTTTAAGGAGTGAGAGGTCAATAGTAGCAAAAGCAGCAAAAGAGTTTAATAAAATAGAGACTAAAGTTTTCATTAGATTTGATTGCCCGATCGGATAACAAGACTTATTCTACAGCTACTGTAATAAGAACAGTATGGTCCACACACAGACTAAAGGTAAATAAAATTAATAAATGGTATTGAGACAATTAGCTACCCCAATAAAAGAGAGGTTATCCTCACCACATGTGTAAAAATAAATACTAAATGAAGTTGAAAAAAATATAATTATAAAATAATTGGCAGAAAATATAAAAGATTATCTTATTAACCTTGAAGCAGAGCATGCCTTCCTAAACAAGACTGAAAATTCAGTAGCCATAAAGGAAAAATTTGAGAGAACTGACTGCAGAAAAACGGAAACTTCTATATGGTAAAAGACAGCAAAAAAAAACAGACTGGGAAACAAAATTTACATTTTTACAATATTCATATATTTAATATTAAATAGGTTATATTTATCTCTAATACATAAAGAACTCTTACAAATTAATATAAAAAACAAACAACTAATATGAAGAAAGGGACAAAAGAGATGAACAGGCAATTCAGAGAAGGGAATATGTAAATGGCTAGTATATGGGTGAAAAGATGCTCAATTCACAAGTAATTATCATTTTTTGTCCATTAAATTGACAAAAATTCAAAACACTGATGTCATTCAGGGCAGTTGAGGATGTGAGTAGAGTGGACACTCTAACACAGTTTTGATGAAAGTATATATTAGCACAAACTTTTTGAAAAAGTATTTTGGCAATTTCTGTTAAAATTTAAAATATACCTACTCATTTCTAGAAATTTATTCTACAAAAATAAAAGAAATACATCAAATGCATAAGCTGTTCAAAGTAGCCTTTATACACTATAATGGAGATAAAGTGGAATGATTTAAATGTTCATCAGAGGGGCAAATATTGAATAAACTGTGACGTATCTATAGAGTATAATGCAGCCATGAAAAAGAATGGGGGGGTGGGTGTGGCTCAAGCAGTTGAGTGCCTGCCTCCCACATGGGAGGTCCTGGGTTCAGTTTCCGGTGCCTCCTGAAAAAACAAAAACAAACAACAAGCAGAAACAAACAAAAAATCCAACTCAGGGAAGCCAATGTGGCTCAGTGGTTGAGTGCCAGCTTCCCACATACAAGATCCCAGGTTCAATCCCTGGCCCCTGATACCTCAAAAAGCAACAAAACAAAACAAAACAAAAAGAATGATGTAGATTTATGAGTAGGGACCTGGAAAGATGTCCACGATATACTAAAGTGGAAAATTTTTAAAAAGCAGGTAAAATAAGATGCCATTTCTGGAAAAACATGGAATGTATGTATATGTATGGATGTATATATTCATTCACTCAATCCACAAATATTTAGTGACTGCTAAATAAACCAGGATCCCAGAGCCCATGGAACTTCTCACTTCTAGTAGGAGAGACAGATAACAAACAAGTAAACAAATAACTAAGGTTGTCAGGCAGTACTAAATGCCAACAAGAAAATAAAATGGGAAGTACATGATAGTGTAACAGGGTCAACAAGAAAAAGATGTCTGTAAACAGAAAAAAAAAAAAGAAAAAGAAAAAGAAGTAGAAACATAATTAAAGAGATGGGAATGGAATCAACAGAAAGGAAACTTATTTCTTTGTATAATTTTTTTAAAACAGCAAAATCATGCGATTTTTACTTTCTTGAATTTTTTCAGGTAAAGTTAAGTTACTGGATGTTTTCTGTGTGTCTAGACCTGTAAAAATCTATTTACCTCTGAAGCAGACTTAAAAATCCCCTTTAGATTCACAAATGCAAATAAGTCCCCATCCCAGGAGAAAACAGTGAAATCACCACATAGTTGAATGCAGATGTCAGAGAATAAGACGCTCAGTTTCTGTTTAGTGATGTAAACTGGATATATAGTTAGCAGTACTGTGTCTGCAGAGCTAGAGCTAGAAGCTTTTTTTCCTACCTATATAGAATTAGACTAGATTGATCTCGCAAATTACCGTTGGTATTTGGAAGATATATGTAATTCCCCTACCTCCAACTTTTGCTCTCAAAAGACTGTAAGTCCAAAACAACATCTGTGGGAATAAATGGGTCTGATGTCTCCTTTGATCCAGGTTGGAGAACACGTGAGGGGAGAGATGGTGAAGTGGAACTGAGTGTGGCCCAGAACCATCCAAACGACCCTGTAGTCTTGTGGTAACCTTGACAGGGCCCTGGAGGTCAAAGTACTGGGTAGCAGTGAGAGAGGGAGGGGTGAAAGGGATTCCCCTGAAGAAATCGTGTGCTGCTCAGTCCAAAGCCCAGGGAAACAGTGAGAGATTGGTAGATTTTGGATACCTCCTACTCAACCTGAGGCAGAGGACCTATTGAGGTGAGCAGGAACTTGGAGGTTCTCTACAGATTCTCCTCAGCTTCTGAGCTGAACCCTGCAGTTGGATTTGGGTCTGTGAGTTTCAAAAACAACTACTGTCTGCAGTATACTTTTGTTACTCTCTCTTCAGCCAACTTTCATAAACAAGGATCATCTCTGAAATGTAAAGTCCCGTAAACAAATAAACAATACTACATGGGGGCTAACAAGAGACTGCAGGACAGGAGAGAAAGATGAGGGTTTTTATTCCATCACCATTAACATTCCCCCCAGCCCTGACTTAGATGAGGTTATGACCATGGTTACATCCCTCTACATCTGTCCTACCATCTTTCACACCTCCAGTTCTCAACTGAGATCCCTTAATGCCATTATGCTTTAATGCCCTGTCAGTCCAAGTCATGACTTCCCACCGTTGCTAGTCACAGAGGGATCCAGCCTTCTTTGTTGTTTCCCTTCTGGGTGTAACCCAGACTACACCTTTGTAAATATTCCCTTCTTAAAAAGTCCCTTCAAAACTCTCAGCTAATTATGTCATGTGTTTCTTACCAGGACCCTGATTGATGCTCAAACTGTATCAATGTGACCTACTATGGCAGCTGATAAGCAAGACTTTGCAATTATATCCACTTTCTATGCTGTACTTTTGAATAAGTCTTTTAAAGATATTTCAAAAACGAACTTGTAATCACAGTGTGTATACATGGGGGATATACCATTCTAAATTTACTGAGCTGGAAAAGAATGTTTAAAATGAGAAGTTGTCACCTGGCATCCATTATCAGTCACTACCATCCTATACACTTGGGTGAAGGTACATTAAAACAGCTTGGGATTTGTAAAAACAGGCATGAGTCAATCTCATTATTTTCAATTGCTTTCATGTTCTGAATAAAATTTTGGAACCAACAACAACAACAACAAAATACTACAAAGGACAGCATAGGTCTGTATAATTCAGACAAATTTAGTTATCAACTCTTTCACAAAGCAAAAAAATACACAGTCCTTCTAAGAAGACACACAGGGAATGGAAGGTCCTGTTATCACACCAGATGACACCTAGACCTCTCTCTTCTAAGTACCCACCTTAAGCAGCTCCAAGGCCACAAGGACCTCCTCAGCAGGAACCTTATTATCCCCCAGCATGTTAGAAAGAGTCCACTTGAGGGGCTTCAGCAGGAAGACCCCGACTCCCCAGGAGATCCAGCTGCTGTCTACACTGGCCATGAAGTCTGATTCCCGCTGCAGCTCCCCTCGACTGTAGGGAAAGAAAGAGAAGGGCATGTCAGTGGTGCTGAATGCAATGTTTCATCCCAGGTCTCGTTTCCCGTACCTCCTTGTCCCAAAAGATGAATTTCATTACATCATCATAACTGCCACTTATTAGGTCCTATTCTGTGCTAGCTACAATGAGCAGCACTCTTTATACTCCCACTCGAAGCCTCACAACAACTGTGCAAGATTGATGGTGTTACTGGCATTTTCATTAATGAGAAAATTGAGGGACCGAGAAGAGATTTGTCCAAGGAACGGAGAGAGGCCAAATCTAAACTCGGATGTGTCTGGCTCCAACATGCATGCTCTCCACAAGGGAGACAAGGGAGGCTACAGGGCCTATGTCCAAGATTTCCTTCACAAATGGAGCTCAAAATAATAAACCAAAAATAACAATAATGGATCCGCTATTGAATGCAACACATTGGGAAGAATACAAAGATGTACAGAGAAAGGGTTTTCTGCTACCCCTAAGCTAGGGTAGAGATAAGAAGTAAGCTTTTCATGGTACTGGTAATAATAGCAGCTAAATTTGCTGAACGCTTACCATCGACCAGGTACTATGCTTGAGCTATATAAGGAATATGTCTTTGAATCCTCACAAATAAACCCAGATACAATTATCATTACCATTTTATAACTGGTCAAACTAAGGCTTAAAGAAGTCACATAATTTAGCAAGTGGCAGAGCCAGGATTTGAGCCCAGGCGGTCTGGCTCTTGAGCTCATCCTATGCTGCTTCCATGGAGAAATAGCTCCCTCAGAAATTCATCAGGTGGCAGACACAGTCAAGCCCCAAGAAGCTTCAGTAGAGTGACGGCAGTTAGGAGAGGAGAAATCACATTATTAAAGCCTCTGGATCACAAATGGTAGGTAATTGTCCTGCCACAATAAGGAAGCCCAGGCTGGCCTTGTCCCACTTTGACTTCTTCAGCTACTGTCTCCTCTGATCCCCACTACAGGCATGAACTAAAATTTTCTCCACCGTACACTTCCTTAGAAAAGAGAAATTTCAGAACAGGCTTATCACAACAATGTCAGCCTGGGGAAAGGTACAGAGAGTAAAGTAGAGGAAAAAAAAGGAAGAGCTCTTAATCAGAAAGAACAGCTAGTTTTTTTTTTTTTAATATCAAAGTTTGGCTTTTTCCTTCATTCACTGAGCCAGGTATTGTGCCAGGCTGGTTTAAATACGGTATGTACAGTGGAAACAGCAAATGATTTAGAATCAGAAGATCAGGGCTGGAGTCCTGGCACTACCTCTAATTAGTCATGTAACCCTGAGTAAGTCACTTGGCCTCTCTGAAGCTGTTTCTTCTTCTGTGCTGAGGATAAAGCTATCACCTCACCCAGAGGCCTACTGAGAGGGTCATTTGAAATGGTACGTGCACAGTACCTGTACACTGTAAAGTGCTGTGCAGGTATTAGCTATCAATGTTCTCTTTTCAGGAAAGCTCCCAAGCACTGTACCTGTCGCACACATATTACCTACAGCACCTTCTCAGGGCACCAAGATATTCAGTAAAGCTTGAACCTCCTTCATGCCCTCTCTGCTACAAAGGGCCGATGCCAAGGACAAGCTGGGATAGACCAGGCATGTGACCTGGGCCATGGGGTTGTTGGCAGGATACTTAAGGTCTCTTCCCCAGACTGCCCTCTCCTTAGTTCTGATGCTCCTTAGTTCAACAAATCTTATCTCATAGACCTGCTGCTCCAGGAGTAAATCAAATGGGGAGGCCCCTAAGAAAGAACCATATAAGGGGATTCCAGTCCACAGAAATCGTCACCTGTGCCAGACTGACTTCTCTTACCGTCAGGATCCCACCTAATCAGAGTATCCCACTCCTAACGCAATCCCCGCCCCCCCCATATTTCTTCTCTCCCCACAAACACTCCGAACCCAGCTTCCTTTTCTTCCTCCATCTGTTCAATAAACACCTCCTCCGTGGCAGACGCGGTTCGCTATCAGAGAACAAGCCCCTGCCCCTGACCCCGGGGAGCCGCCCTGGCCTCGCCCGGCCCCCGGCCCCTGGCCGCCCCTCACCGCAGCAGGTCCTGCAGCACCGTGGCCAGCCCCAGCGGGACGCTGCCCTTGCGCTGAAAGGCCTCCTGCAAGTCTCGCAGACGCAGGCGCACCACCCCCTGGCGCCGGCTGTGGCTCAGCACCAACGGCGCCCAGAAGCCCATCTTGCTGTCCCAGTCGGTGCTGTTCACCTCGCGACTCCTCTTAAAGGCAGAGAACAGGAAGGACATACGCTCCTCATCCTCCTCCCACTCGGGGGGCAGGAGGCCCGCGGGGTCTCCCCGGGCCGGGGCCTCGGCCTCCCGCTCCGGGGACCACATCGGAACCCCAGCCCCGCCAAGACTCCGAACACAGCCCTGCCTCAAGTCCCCTTCCGCCCTCGTCCCTTCCCGGCTTCCGTTCCTTGACCACCTCCTCCCCTGTCATCACGTCACCGCCACCTCCGGCGTGAAATAGATCCTGGATACCCGCATTGCGCATGCGTCGCGTTGCTCTCCTTTTGCCAGACCTTCTTTTCAGAGCCAGAGCGCTTGCGCCCCATCCCGCTTCCCGCGGTCTTTGTCAGTAACGAAGGGCTTCGCGCAAGCGTGGTGGGGGTTGCGCGAGTCGCCGCGTTAAGATTCATAGAGCTTGCGAAGCACTGAGGCAAATGGTTATGACCCTGATTTGTGTGGGTGTTTCCGAAGAGTGCGGCTAGAAAGTGCCCGCTAACAGAAGTGTCAAAGAAAAAAAAAACACAAAACATTACACCGGACAGTGTGAAACTGGCAAGGATGACTTAATTCCTGACGCCGGTGGTAGCGACTTCCTCAACTTGGAGGAAGGCAAAGTCAGGGCACGGACAGTGGAAAAGTTGCCAGTGTAGGCTGTCTGGCGACAGTGAGGAGGCGGAGTCCCGGGCGAGGTTGATACCTTAGAACAGCTAATGTCTGAAGTTGTCTTTTTCCCCCTGCAGGTTGAGTTGTTTTTCTCTGCAGTCCCTCAACTACAGGGTTAGCTTCAAGTTGGTCAGGGCGGGAGAGGGGAGTGAGTTGGAGGTCCACTAGGAAGAAGGCCGGCAGCTTGGTCAGGCGTCAGGACCACCTGGAGGATCTGGAGCCTCTGCTCATGGTTTATGGCTTCCCTATCAACAGTTCTCACTTCAGACATTTAAACTTCCAAGATAAATCCCTTTTACCATAATGTCATCAAATAAACAGAACTGTAGGTCCCTCAAACTCTGTTACAGTGTATACATTGATCTTGAGAGACATACGGGCTTGCTCCCTACCTCCTGCCCTGGAGTTTCCCTCTGTTTTTCTTTCTCAGTATCAATAGCCTACTGATCCTTTAAGGTCAGGTTCAGTTCTTACACTTGAAACCTTCTCAGACCACCCTGAGTCATTGTTGATCTATTTCATGAACTACACAGTTTAGCATTTACTGTTTTCGCTCCTTTTTCTTCCCTAGTTCTCTTAGGGCAGATACAATGACAATATCTTGCTATGACACGTAGGTGGTGCTAGGTAAATACCCCATAAACTGAAAAGTGGATGACTTGACACTTGCCCTTCAATTTTGTTAGAATGAGAACTCATATATATGATGAGATTCTCAAAGAATATTACTAGTAATATTCTAGGGTGGTGAGAGTAAATTGGTTTTCTTTTTAAAAAAATCTTTTAAAATAGAAAAATTTATTCTGATATTGTCTTAATAAACAGTTCATTTGAAAGAGTACAAAACGTCTTCTTTATGATTAGGGCTAGTCTGAGGAAAACCAAATGATTAGATTCTGTTAGCCCGAGTGCTCTTAACTTCCCTACTTACTAGTGTTCCAAGGGTGGTCAGCTGAACTCTCCTCCCCCCCCCCACCCCGTGCCCTCTTCTTGTCCACAAACATGGTGTGGATCCCATCTTTCCATCCCTGCAGGATCATTGTGCTGTGGCCACATGGGCCTCCTTTCACTTCCCTCATCATGCTAGTCTGTTTTTGCCTAAGCCTCAACTTAAATTTTTCTTCCTCAGGTGCCTTCAAGAGCTCCCTATCTAAAGCTGGCCTCTGCCTTTTTTTTTTTTCTTTATTAGAGAGAAGTTGTGGGTTTACAGAACAATCATGCATAAAATACAGGATTCCCCTCACTACCTGTGGCAGTTTGAGATTATTTATGAATCCCAAAAAGAGAGATTATGTTTGTAAACTAATCTATTCCTCTGGGTGTGATACCCTTCAAATGCATTAGATTGAGCTGACATGTCTTGATTAAATTACCTGTTAAGATCAGGGCTTTGGTTTGACCACATCAGTAGAGTGTGACTCAGGGTTGAGTCCCTGCTCCCTTGGTGGGCTGGTATAAATGGACACTCACTCAAGAAAACACACGGAAGTGTGTAACTGTAAGCTTTTACCCCAGATAAATACCCTTTATAAAAGCCAACAGATTTCTGGTACTTTGCATCAGCACCCTTTTGGCAGATTAATACACCACCCTACCACTAACACCTTGCATTGGTGTGGAACATTTATTACAATTGATGACAGCACATCTTTATAATTGTACTATTAATTAAAGTCCATGGTTTAACTTAGGGTTCACTGTGTAGTGTAGTCCCTGAATTTAAAAACAAAATTCATTGTTACCCTATATATAACATTTCCCTTTTAAAGCATATTCAGATTTATTTCATGGTTTTATTTTTAATTGAACCACTTAAAAGGTGAGAGAAAAGTAGCCTGTTTTATGGAACTAAGTATCAATCACCATTCTTGAATATGAATCTGACGTCTGTCACTTACTGGCTGTGTGACTTTGGTCAGGTGCCTAACCTCTTTGAACCTGGTTCCTTGTAATGTAAAATAATATATACTAATAGGATTATGTGAGGAAATGTTACGGTGTATATAAAGCATTGGATGGCTGGGTATCTAGTAGAATTTTTTTTTTAAGATTTATATATTTACTTTATCCATTTTAAACCACCCTTTCGCCATTTGCTGTTTTTTTTGTGTGTGTCCATTCGCTGGGTAATTCTCTGTGTCTGTTTCCTGCCATCTCTTCTCATCCTCCTCCTCCTCCAGTCTTCACCAGGATTCGATCCTGGAGACCTCCGATGTAGGAGAGAGGTGTTCTGCCATCTGCGCCACCTTGGCTCCTGGTTTTTGGAGCTTTCGGAGCATCTCGTCTTGTCTCTCTCCTGTGTCTCTCTCCTGTTACGTCGTCATCTTGCTGCATGGCTCCCCGAGCCTGGCAGCTCACCAGCACACAGAGCCTGGCAGCCCATGCGCCTTCTGTATGTATGTTTTTTTTTATTTTGCCGGGAGGTCCGGGGATCGAACCCAGGTCCCTCCATATGGCAGACGGACGCCCAACCATTTGAGCCACATCCGCCCCCTATAGTAGAATTTTAATAAGGGGGAATTTTAATGAGCATTTTGAAGAAAGGAAGGGATATGATTGGTTTAAGACTAGTACGTATCAGCTGACATCTATGTTTTAGGCCTCATTCTACCAACCACTTATATAATCAGTATCTCATTTAATACTCAGACCCTCTAAGGTGAGGTTTAGTGTTTTCTCCATTTTACAGAAGAGAAAATTGAACCACAGCTATTTTGTCTGGAGTAGACTATTTCAGAAAAGAAGAATAGTGTATGATGTGATCAAATAAGTTATGCTCTAAGAAGCACATTTCTGCCATATCATGTCCAATAAAAGGCTAGTTGGTGAGACCAGGTTGTTTTCTGTCCCTTGGTCTAACCATGTCAAAATAGTCCTCCTAAGCATTTCCAGGAGAGCAAATGTAGGTATCCAAGTCTGCCTGCACCTGAAGGTGCCATTGAGTACCTGGTACCTCCAGGTAGAAGGTGCTCTGCTTTCACCTTTTGGAGCCGGGAGGGCTACTAGGTAGAGTGGAGAATGGAAAGGAAAGCGCTGCTGATCCTGCCAAGGGCTGTTGAATGTATGGCAAGCTTTCTCATCGCAGGTCCTTTGCCCTTGCCCCGCCTTCACCTGCTATACTTTCCCTTACTCTGCATACGTTTTAAAAATACATATATTTGTTAGAGATACTGTGAATTTACAAAACAATTGTGCACATGTGTGGAATTCCCATACAACACACCTGCAACATACTACATTGTTGTGGAATGTTTGTTACAGATTATGAGATAAAAGCATCAGACTATTACCACTATGGTCTATAGCGTACATTTGGTATATTTTTTCCATACTCCCTGTAACCGTTGGCCAATTTGATGTAATTATGAATTCCAAAAATATAATTGGATCCAAAAATATGATCTGAAAATCCTCATTAAAATTCCCCCTTATTAAAATTCTACTATCTGTTACTATCTGATCTGTTAATCTGGACATGATTAGGTTATGATTAGGGCATTGAGCCCCACCCCTTGGTGGGTGGGGAATCAAATATAAAAGGCATGGCAAGAACAGTTTTGAGAAGCAGTCTTTGAGAAGCAGCTTTGATGTTGGAAAGAAGGCCCCAGGAGAAGAGAAGCCAGCCATTCGCCTGATCGCCTACAGCTGACCCCGTGGAGGAAAACAGAAGCTAAGCCCGGAGAGAAACGCAGCCCCGGGAAGAGAGGAACCCAAGAAGCCTGAACCCTGGGCAAATGTCGGCAGCTGTCTTGCTCCAACATGTGACAATGGACTTTGGTGAGGGAATAAACTTATGCTTTATGGCCTGGTAACTGTGGACTTCTATCCCAAAAAAAAGACCAACCCATTTTTGGTATTTCACAGGGTATTTCACCCTTTGGCTGACTAATACACTCCCCTATTATTAACACAGTACAGCTTTGGCATTGATGCAAGAATATTACAGTACTGCTGTTAACTATAGTCCATAGGTTACATTAATTGTTTTTTCCCATGCTTTGCCACATTCTTATCACCTTGCAATAGTGATGTACATTTGTTCTAGTTTATAGAAGGACATTCTTGTATTTGTACTATTAACCACAATTCTCATCCACCTCTGGATTCACTCTGTTATTAAGTCCCTAGATTATTCTCTAGCTTTCCTTCAATTGACATTTACATCCCTAGACTACCCTTGTTCAGCCACATTCCCATTTATAAATTAGCTGTGTTAGTTCTACTCACTATAATGTGTTACCACTAACTCTACCCATTTCCACACTTTTACGTCAAGTTAATTAAAACTTCTACATACATTAAGCATCAGTACACATTCTCAGCTCTCCTCTTATCTCCTAATAACCTATACTCTAGGTTTTAACTCCATGGGTTTATTCTTCATATTTAGTTCATATTAGCGAGACCAATATGAACTAAAAAGTCACCTCTGCAGAGGCCTTATCTGAATGCCCTATCTAAAATACCCTCTTGGGATTTAAAAATGGATGGATCAGTGTGACAACATCTACTGTGTAACCTTAACATCTCCAAAAGAAAGACAACCAGACATCACACACTTCCTGAAGTAATACAACAGGAAGTACACAGCACCACCTATGAAGTCTTTTTTGCCAAAAATGGAACCTGAATCTGATCAAGCCTCTAGATCTAAGTACTAGTTTAAGGTGGACTTAAAAAAATAAAAAAAAAGCTGAAGATAGAGGAACATGTTAAATGAAAACTGAGGTTGCTATCAGTAAAATCCAGACTGGAAGACTCTGTGTGATAATTACCTTGTTTCCTCAACAAATAATGGCAACGAAAAGACTTAACGTGCAATGTGTGGACCTTACTGGGTCCTGATTTGCACAAATAACCATAAAATTCATTTAGGAGACAATTAGATAACTTCAATATTAACTGGATATTTGATAATGCTAGTGAGGTGGCTCGGAGCTCTATACCCCAGAAAAGCACATTCTTAAACTTAACCCATTCCTGTGAGTGTGAACCCATTGTAAGTAGGACTTTTTGATGAGGCTACTTCAGTTAAGGTGTGGCCCCACTGAATCAGGATGGGTCGTAATCCTGTTACTGAAGGCCTTACAGGGAATGCCACAGAGAGGGAAAGCCAGAGGGAGCAGCCAGAAGCTGGAGGTCAGTGGAACCCAGAAGAGAAGAGGCCGCCACGTGGCAGAAAAACCAATGACCGACATGAAGGAAACAAACATTTACTGGGACAGAGACATAGGATGAGGGGATATTTTATTTTACTTATTAATGTTTTATTGTGAACATTTTCAAACATAAAAAGAGAAGAGAGAATAACAAAATGAACCCCAAGTTACCCTCCCATCCCAGCCTTAATAATTATTATGTGGCCATTCTTGTTTCATTTATACCTCCCTATAGTTTCAACAATAAATACTCCAGGTATATCTTCAAAATATAAAGACTTTCGATTGAAAAAAAAAAAAACAAACCCACCACCATATTATTATCCCTCAAAATAATTACCTTGTATTTTATAACCATCAAGTCACCAAAGAAAATAACCATGATTGTCTCCCTCCCCCCCCCACTAAATTATAAAGGACCCTTTGTGTCTTGTTCAGCATTATATCCCCAGTGTTGAAAGTACAGTGTCTACACATAGGCACTCAGTAAAATTGTGTTGAATGAATGAAGTTGTAATTTTAATTCGTTGAAATAGTTAATATGACACTGTTTACTATCTCCATTTAATATTTGCATCTATGTCCATTTATATTTATTTTCTGCAATCTTTATTATGTCAGACTGTATTTTCTAAAGGTGCTCCTCTTAAAACAGAAAACTGATACAGCTCCACCAGATCTTTGTAATGCCTCAAACAATAGAACGTGACTACAGCGACACAGTGACTTCTGAGGTTGGTTCATAAAGGGCAAGGGGGCTTCTGCCTGCCTTTTTCTCTCTCTTCTCCCCGTCTCTGGAGATGCCTTTGGAACCCAGCTACCATGTTATGAAAAAGCTCTGGCCACAGAGAGGCCATATGTAGGTGTTCCAGTTACATTTCCAACTAAGGTCTCAGCCAATAGCCAGCATCAACCACCAGGTATGAGTGGAGTCTTCAGATGATTCCAGCCCCCAGTCTTGGAATCTTCCAGCAGAGGTCCCATACCCACAGAATCTGTGAGCATAACAAATGGTTGTTTTATGACACTGAGTTTTGTGATAACTTATTATGCAGTCATAGTAATGAAAATATCTATATACAACTCTAATGAGTAAAATTAGGCTATAATAGAGCAATAACAAATATATGCCACTTAGACTGCCTCTACCTTATCCTGTGCCTACGGTAGACATTGCTAATCAGTGACAGCAAATTTCCCTGCTGACCCTCAACATGGCCTTGACATCCTCCTCTAAGCAGCCTGCAGCAAATAAACAGATGCTGTGCAAGAGAGTCACAGGGTAAGGGGCGTATTCCAACACGGCCTCTCTGAGTGGATGTCTTTCAAGCTGAGACCTGAAGGATGAAAAGGAATGCAGCTATGCACAGAGAAGTGGAAAGAGGGTTGCAGATGGATGGCAAAGCAAAAAGAGCTGGTCCCATAAAAAATGAAACCTCAAGTGGAAATAATACCAAATTTGGGTACACTCCTCAAGGACAGAGAGACCTTTTAGTTACTCTCGTATCCAGCACGAAGCCTGGTACTTAGATGTAATTCAATATATTTTTTAATGGACAAATAAAGAAATGTCCTACACCTACATTCTGTTTTCATCTTATTAAACAGCTGCATGATGGCAGGCAAGGAGGTCTCCTCTTGAATTAAAAATTTCTAATCCATGGGCTCGAGGGTTCTAATGCTTCCCTTCTGATTCTAAACATAGTAGCTACTGTAGATGTGTGTTATTACAGAAATTCTTTAGTTCGGGGGAGCCAGAGGAACAAAATTTTACCTAAACTTTACCATATTGGGGCAGTGATATTTATTTACTGGCACCGGAATGTGCTTTTGGTCAGTGTATTAGTCAGGGTTCTCTAAGGAAACAGAATCAACAGGAGATATCTGTCAATAACATGAGATTTTGCAAGAGTCTGTCACATGACTGTGGGGACGCACAAGTCCAGGTTCCGCAGACAGGCTGCAAACCAGGGGCTCTGATGAAAGTCCAATGAAGGTCCTTGATGAGTTTCCAGGAGACGTTGGCTGTCCAAAGACGAGCTGGGAAATTCTCTCTGAATGCTGAAATCACTCCCCCTTTTAAGGCATTCAACTGACTGGATAAAGCGTCACTCATTGCTGACGGCAATCTCCCTGGTTGATGTACACGTAATGAGCCATCTATGCAATAAACTCTCTGGTGACTAAAGTCCACAAACGTCCTTGTATTATATTTAGCCCAGTTCTTGCTTGACCTAGCCAAGTTGACACAGTAGCCTAACCATCACACTACCTAGCATCTTTTTTCCTGGTTGTTGATGCGGCATAATTTTTGTAGAAATACTCATGGCCTATTGCATCACCCTGTTATTTGTCTCTAGGTTTCACAGCCTTTAGGACTTGGCTAAAACAGGAATGAAAAAAAAAAAAAAAAATCCATTACTCATAGTATGGAATTTACAGGGGAAGAGGATGGGCTTGTTGCTACTCTCTTTAAGCACCACTGTCTTCTGGAAGCCTTTCCTGGTCTCTTTCTTTCCTCTTCCTGCTCCATATTGAATGGTTAGGTGTCCCTCTTTATCCTTCTATAGCCCTGTGTACCTCTGTAGTAGGTGGGATTATGTACCCCAATTTAGACTTGTTCTTAATCTTAATCCATGTCCCAGTGGGTGTGAACTAGTGAAGTCCATTGTAAATAGGACCTCTTGAAGATGTTATTTTTTGCTCTATGTGGCCAAATTGAATGAGGGTGGGTCTTATTTTTTTATTTATCTTTTATTTTTTATTTTACCGGGAGGTCCCGGGTCCCTCCATATGGGAGATAGACGCCCAACCATTTGAGCCACATCCACCCCCAAGTGTGGGTCTTAATACAGATTACCAGAGACCTTCTAAAGAGAAAGCCACATGAAGGCGGGAGCAGCCAGGAGTCAGCAGAAAGTGAAAGAGCATGGAGAAAGGAGAGGACATCACCATGAATTCAAGACAAGGAACCCCAAGGACCGGTGCAAGCCACTGCCTGAACACTGTTACCCGGAGGAGGAAGCAAGCCTTTTAGCCTCCAAAACCCCAAGACAAATGCCCATTGTTTAAGTCAACGCATTTGTCATAGCCTCCTAGCAAACCAAGACAACCTCTCTCTCATTTTATGTGCCACGTTGCATTCTAAGTCTCTGTTTCTGCGCCTGTCTCCCTGACTAGCTTGCCAGCAGGAACTGTGTTCGAAATAATCTATTTCTCTAGCAAAGTGCTTGACACATCCCAGGAACTCAGTCCGTGGAAAGAAAGAGAAAAAAAGAAAGAAGGAAGGAGGGGGAGGGAGGGGAGGGGGGAAGAGGAGAAAAAGGGAAGGGAAGGAAGGGAGGAAAGAAGGAAAGGAAGGATTTGATTTATGCAAATCATTAGTAAATAAACAATTTCATTATTGGCTACCCTTTATAAAATAGGAACATTTATCCACATATAATGTACTAATAAAATATCTTCTGGTTTATTTGAATGACTTATTTGTCTCAGCACTTTTGAGCTGAAATGTCTCCAAATTTAATGACCTCGGTGCTCAATAGAGTGGCTAGAGCAGACACAAACATGGGAAAATCCCTTGCTTCTTTCTTCTAGCGTCCCACCCACAGGATGCTGACGCAATTTGTCCATTCACAACCATACATTTCTAGAACCCTTCAGTGGCCATTTGTGAATTCCACCCCAACAACACTCCAAGGAATTTTATCTTTTTAGTCTCACTTAGTTTCCCTTCCGTTCTTCTCTTTTAAATAAAAATTGCTCTAGGCGAGCAGACGTAGCTCAAGTGGTTGAGCGCCTGCTTCCCATGTACGAGATCCTGGGTTAGATCGCTGGCACCGCCTTAAAAAACAGAAAAAAAAAAAAAAAAAATTATCAGGAGAAAGCACGTTTCCTGGAAGTGAAGGTCCAGGAAATGAACCTGGAATCTCCTTGACTAACCATTTTCTTAGTTAATAAACATCTAGTATGACTCACTGTCACATGGAGTTACAAAGAGTCAGGAACCTAAATTCACCTCCAGCACACAGGTTACAGACTGGAAAAAAAAAAAAAAGAAGAAAAGTGAATATCGGTGAAAAAGCCTTGAATCACCCTTCTGCCGCATTATCAGAAACAATCACAAAGCAACAAAGACACACATCCAACAAATCTACCCATG